>WYDI02011127.1:0-25447 GCA_009867235.2 Psittacus erithacus
ACACAGGGGCTTGGAGCAAGCTGCTCCAGTGGAAGGTGTCCCTGCCCGTGGCAGGGGTTGGAGCTGGAGGAGCTTTAGGGTCCCTTCAACCCAAACCAGGCTGGGATTCTATGAAAATCCCTTAGGCATGACACAGTCCAACTGATGCCCCTCACAGGCACAAACAAGTACCTGTGCAATGCTATACACCCTGTCCTAGCCTCTCTCCCAGGCTGGCATTGGTCAGTTACCAATACTGTAACAGCAGCAGCCTCCTGCCAGACTCAGTCTCCCACGCTGGGCTCAAGTTCACACACATCAGCCGTGCAGTGCCAGTGAGTGGGTTCAATGAACAAGGCTTACTCTGCTGACTGCTCGCAGGCTGGCTTTTGAACATGAAGCAAAAGCCATACAGATATCAAAACCGTGTTTATTAAAGGCATAGGGGAAAAGGTAAAATCATTAAAAGGTTTTTCTTTAAGAGCTCCTATATTTGGTATTTAAAAACAAAACAATTCACAAACCAATTAAAATAACATTTAACTATGCATATAACACATTTGAATAGAACATTTTGAGTCCTAGAAATGAAAACAAAGAAAAGAAACAATGAAAAGAACATCACACAACTGCAACTCGACATGTCTACAAAGACATGGCATCTCCAAAGGTTTTTGTTTTAACATACGCTGCTGTGAGACACCAGGGGTGAAGTCACTGGAAGTCTTGCTGGATGTTCTCCTTGTTCGCCTCACCGTGCTGCTGTTTGATTTGTGAGATTTCATTTTCCAGCTGCACAATGGTTCGTTCAATCTCATAGTTTTTACTGACGAGAGATACCCATCTGGAAGGGAAAAGAAATTGAAAAGCCTTAAGTTTTATGTAACCATCCTCTGCTTTAAAATAAAGAGACAATTATTGCTCCAAAAAGCACAAAGACATGGAATAATGCAGTGTTTTTCTCAACACATGATAAACATCCGTCAGTAGCAATGGCGGTTTGAACAGCCACAGTGACAAAATGTAGGTTTTAACCCTGTCAAGATTTTGTATGTAGAGATTTACTAGGATCAGTATTTAGAGTTTAAAAAACAGTTTAGGCACTCTCAAGGAGCTGATGTGCCCTCCTTCCACATCTGTTGCTCACCGATTCACTCAACTAAGTTGTAAGTAGTAGTAACTCTTACATAGTCCTGAATTACAAACCCTTTGTGCAAAGAAACGAGCAGTTTTCCCACAGTAACATCCCACAACAGTACTGAAAGATCACAGATGCTCTGCATGGCAGAATTCCAGGCAGAAGCTTTACTTGTGGAAGGTTTCACAGAGAACTTGAGATACTCACGTGGATTCCATTTCTCGGAGCTTGGCCCCAGCTGTGAGTTGCATGTTCTTTCGCTGCCAGTTCAGATCCTGAATGTTTTTCCTGGGGAGAAAAAAGATGGATTTCTTTTTATCGCCTTTCTTTACAATCTGTAATTTCTAATTTCAAAATACACCTGATCTCTATCAGGTACTATCATAAAACATTTGTGTAGCCAGCGGTGCAACTGCAACAAGACAGATGGACAAATCCCAGTACAGAACTCTGTGATAGAGAGATAGATAGATAGATAAAACCAATAAAACCACAGACACAAAACCTCCACTGTACTACAAGCAGAACTTCCAACATTCAAACCCACTGCTTGGGGACGGCAGGGTCAGATCTGTTAGTTACTGTTGTTACTGCATCTTTTTTCCTGTGACCATGGCTGCAGCACACACACAAGCCTTGCACAGCCTGGGGGAAGAGGTTCACTTTCCTTCCAACTTCATTCTGAAAAACGTAGAAAACAATTACTCACCTCAACTTCTGAAGCTCTTTCTGGGCTTGTTCTATCATATGAACCAGATGTCTAAGAGCAGAATGGAAGCAAAGTGTTAGGAACCCATACAATTGCTGGCTCTGACCCATTTAAGCAAGACACAAAAAGCCGCCTCAATGCAAACACTACACAACTTGTTCTCAGTGCAGTCTGTGCTGCTCACTCCTTGGGGCCCCCAACATAAGAAAGATGTGGTCCTGCAGGATTGAGTCCAGAACCTGTGACTGTGGCTGCCCCATCCCTGGCAGTGTTCAAGGCCAGGTTGGACAAGGCTTGGAGCAAGCTGCTCTAGCGGAAAGTGTCCCTGCTCATGGCAGGGGGCTGGAACTGGATGAGCTTTAAGGTCCCTTCCAACCCAAGCGTGTCTGGGATTCTATGATACGTTCTGAAGATCCCCACTGATGTACATAGGGAAACACCTCAACTACACAGAAGCTGAAGCCAGGACTTCAGCGAGGTCCCTTACTCATTGTACACCTTCCAGGCATTACAGCCGTGCTGCGACATCAGCTCCAGGTTCTCGATGCGCACGGCCTGGTGCTCCAGCTGCGCCATGGAGTTGTTCACGCACTCCTGCCACGCCGTGATGTCGTTCTTCTGCCCGGAGGACGGCGCCGGCAGCTCGTACCTGCAACAGACCGACCGCCCGCCTCAGGACGGGGCGCGGGAGGTTCCGCTCTCAGGCCCGTGTCCCCCGGCCCTGGGGCCACCCCGCTTACCTCTTCATGCTGAGCAGCTCCAGGGGCTGCCGGGCCGCCAGACGCTCGAACTCGTTCCGCATGATCTCGGTCTGCGGGAAGGAGCGGGTGAGGAGGCGGGGGGAGCCCAGCCCGGGGAAGGGGCAGGAAAAGGGGGAGCTCGGTCCATCTCACCTCGAAGGCGCTGAAGTCGTGCGCCGGCAGGTAGCTGAGGTAGTTCTTGGTGGGCCGGTACCGCCGCGTCTCCTCCTCCACTAGCGCCGCGGCCTAGCGCACATACGGCGTCGGGCACCTCGGCTCCCGGCCCAGCCCGCTCCCGGCCCCCCGGCCCGGCCCACACTCACCGCCTCCCGGACGCCCGGCGCCTCATAGCCCTGGTCGAAGTAGGGCAGCGCGTCCACCACAACGTCCCCCGCCACCAGCCCCGGGCCCGCCATGGCGCACCCCGACCCGCACTGCGCCTGCGCGTCCCACCTCAGTCACGAAACCGCGCAGCACCCGCGGCCCCGCACCTCCCGGTCCTGACCCCGCCCTCCGCCACGAGGCCCCGCCCCTCCCGGTCCTGGCCCCGCCCCTCCCGGTCCTGGCCCCGCCCCATGGCGGCGCGGCAGGAGCAGCCGGAGGCGGGGGCTGGTTCATTAACACCGCATTGATGGTTTAATAAGGCAGGAAGCACACCCGGCCCCGGCCCTCCTGCAGCCACAAAGGAGTCCGGCTCCGGCCGCAGGGCAGGCGGCACCCGCGGCCCGCCGCTGGCCCGCAGCAGCAGCAGCAGCGCCCGCTCATCTCTTCTGGAGAAACTTCATTTTGCTGCCTATGGAGAAGAAAGAGACACAAAGAGCTCAGCATCGCTGAAGGGGCAACTGAGCACAACACACGAGCGCACACGGCAACGAAGAGGCTCTGCTCTTTTCCATGCAGTTATTTGGTCAATAGCAAAAGTCCTCCGTGTGAGGAGGGTGAGGCGATGGCACAGGTTACCCAAAGAAGTGGTAAACAGAGCCTTGAGCAACATGGTCTAGGGTGAGGCATCTCTGCCCGTGGCAGGGGGTTGGAACTGGATGATCTTAAGGTCCTTTCCAACCCAAACCAGCCTGGGATTCTATGATTCATTTAAATAAATACAAATGAACAGAAAGCGAGGGTGTCCCTTTACCGAGACTGCGAAGGATTTTGTTCATTCCAGTCGGTTCAGTCCCTGGAATACTCTCCAAATACTCCAAAGCACGGACCTCAAACAGGCCTAAAAGAGAAAAAATAGAAACAGAGCTATTCCATCTTTTAGCATGCGACAGCTCATGTCATTAACAAGGAGGTTACAAGAAGGAAATCACGGTATGATGGAGGCTACAGGATGAGAGAGGAGAGATGTAAAAATCTTTTGCTTCAGCCCTTCATTAGGAGGGCCACTGACACCAAAATGCCAATGGGATAAGTCACCAGGACAAAAGGTGTCCTAAGAGTTAAACTCAGCTGACATGATACTCCGAAAGTGAATTGAAAAGAAGAAAGCAAGACCCAGCCTCACCTTTGACCGGGTTCTTTCTCAGCTCTCGGTCCTGGATGAAGCCTGCAAACATCTGTGTTTCCATGAAGAAGTGCAGGAAGTGCCGCACGTTGCGCGAGACGTGAGACTTGCGGAACAGCTCCCGCTGGAACACGCGCTCCCCTCTCTCTGTGACGTTCATGTGCAGGGAATAGTGTCCAACGATCTCCACAAAGAACTGCACAAAAGCCTCAGAGACCAGGGAGTTCAGGGGCACGTCACCTGCGAGAAGGACAACAGAGGGGATCTGTCACTTCAAAGTGCATTCGTCACTTTGGTCCTTCCTCTTCTGCAAAACGAGCAGCAGTTACTTTTTAGGCTGCCTCAGACATGAAATCCCAGAGGAGTGTTTGATACCAAGGAAGCCACAGCTCAAGTTCCACGTCCCTCTTGTGCTGCTGCCCCAGAGCTGGATCAGGACTGCAGGGGGTTCTCCCCACAGCGCAGCAGAGGGGCAGGATCCCTTCCCTGAGCTGCTGCTCATGCTCTGGGGGTGCAGCCCAGCACACGGGGAGGTTCTGGGCTCAGGCACACACTGATGGGTCACAGGAAAATATCTTTCTAAACTGTGTATTTCCTCTCACTCATTTTCCTATCAGAGCTGTGGAGATTTGCTAATGTGAAAAAACTTGTCTGCACAAATACCTTGTGTGTCACTCTGCTGATGAGACAAGATTTCACTTCGTTCTTCCAAGACTTGGACAAGAGCAGCCTGGAGTTTATGGGGCAGGATCTCATCTTCATCTGATACCTAAAGACAAAAAAAGGCCATTTTGAGAACCTTCTCATGGTGATCTGATGAGAAATACTCATAACATGGCTAAAACAGCTTGAGGGAAGTTACTCTGTGATATGGTTTGTCTTGGCAGAGAACACACATTTGTCTTGCAGCCACAGAAATGAAAACCATTTGCTCAGCACCCTTCCACTAAATCCTCCAAATCCTGTTGGAGTCACACATGCAACGTGTGCTATACCCACAACACAGAGTCACGCTCACGATACCAGCGATAAAACACACAAAACCAACAGAAAATAACCAAAATCCTTTGATACCTCTCTCCAGTTGCAGGCTGCAATGCAAAACAGAACAGTAAGGGCAAGGAAAAGGAGACGCAAATATCCTCCTGAACTAGTAACACTCCCATACATTTACAGCAACTTGTGGTGTAGAAGCACACGAGGTGAAGTTCAGCAGAGTCACAAGTGAACTGTGAGGATCTGTCTCCTTAGTTACCACCCCTGGGGAGAAAAATCAACCAACCAAAGCAAACCCACCCCAGACAGATGAGAGAGGAGAAAGCCCTGCAGAGAACATGTATACAGCCAGACAGAAAGCAGCAAAGAGCCTTAGTGGTCCACTTCACATAATGAACCCGCTCATTATCTCTGTTGAAATCAGGCTCAGATAAGAAGCATCTTTGGCTTCACAGAGCTCTGCAACTAATGCAACTTCAGTCTTGCAACAAGGATTTATAAGCCTGTTCTCTTCTCTGCTGGTCAGAATGGAATGCAAGATACTTCTTCAGCCACTGGATCTTCCATATGAATACCAGCTTTTGCTGAGGTCTTGTTCTCATTTTCTTTCACTGGCGCCCATTCCTGGCATATAACCCTGAGTGACTGCTCCTGTTATTTCACTCACCTCTTGCAAGAACTTGTCAGCACAAAGATCAACGATCAGCACCTGGGAAAGGATGTACAAAACACACAGACTCTTATAACCAGGTATGCTGCTGTACAGAAAAAACCCCTTTTCCTTCTGAGTGCCAGAGGATGTCAGACACCTGACACAAACTGCAGCCTGTCCATAAGGACAGTGAATAGTATTGATCCTTGATACCAATGGGACACCCTGACATGTACCTGGCCAGTTCACCAACCTCAGCGAAGTTTGAGAGTTTATATTAAGACAGAACCCACAGAGATTATTCCAGAGGTCAGCTCACACCACTGCCACTGGCCCTATACTGTGCTTCACCCAGTTCTCACCTCTTCTATGGGCAGGTCCTGGAGCTGTGGTAATGAGCAGGAGAGAATGCCAATTAGGAATGGGGTCGGAGAGCACACAATATCAATCATAGAAGTTGGCAGGACTGGTATGTAGGTGTGTTGCCAAGTGAAGGGATAAAGCGTTGCAACTGCGGCATGGCCACATTTAGACAGAACGCTAGAAAGGTAAGAGAAGCACAGATTGTCAACATCTCCTTCAGTACCCGGCTGCAGACACAGGTTAGAAATGCTCAGGGGAACATAACTCACACACATTTACACATCAGCACAGGCCCCATGCATCCACTTTTAAAGGCAATTCTGAGGAGCTAGGAATAGCACCAATCCAGACTAAAGAGGCAAAGGAAACATTCCTTTATCTCCTATCTTGGGTAAACAGTATACTCCAAATTCCAAGCGTGCACGTGTTGTGTGAAAAGTCTGCAAAAGCTTGTAAATGTCACTATTTACAAGTCAGACAAGCCTGCACATGAAAACAGCCCCAGTGCAGAAGAAAACAGTGTCTCTCAGAACCAGTCACTCAGACTCCGGTTTTACCTTAAGTTGTCAGCAACAAAGATCACCCTCCTTTCCAGCAGGAGAGATGCGAAGACCTGAATTGTGTGAGACACACTGAGACACTTAAAGAGGCATTCGAAGTCAACGTGTTCCAGTCGAGAATCCAGCGGGCGGCAGAGCTCCAGCACCTACAGGCAAGCAGAGATGCAGAGCGCTGGAGGATGAAAGCCACTGCAGAGCCAGGCCAGGGAGGGGCAGCCTGGCTAGAACATGGAATGGTAGCTCCCTGCAAGTGGAACCCCATGGCCTGGACAGTCCAGCTGCCCAGAGGACTCCCAGACAGATCTGCCTTAAAAAGCAGGGAATCACTTCTACAGTAGATGATTCAACAGGGTTTCTGTGGCAGCCTCTCTTCGGACTCAAAGACATTATCCCCACTTGCAGCCCTGTGTGCAGTTCTGGTGTCCTCAGCATAAAGACATGGAGCTGTTGGAATAAGTCCAGAGGAAGCCATGAGGATGCTCAGGGGCTGGAGCAGATTCCGTATGAAGACAGGCTGAGAACATTGGGGCTGTTCAGCCTGGAGAAGAGAAGCTGCGTGGAGACCTCACAGCAGCTTCCAGTGTCTGAAGGGGGCTACAGGGATGCTGGAGAGGGGCTCTTCATCAGGGACTGGAGTGGTAGGACAAGGGGTGATGGGTTCAAACTGAAACAGGGGAGATTTAGGTTAGATATAAGGCAGAAGTTCTTCCCTGTGAGGGTGCTGAGGCGCTGGCACAGGGTGCCCAGAGAAATGGTGAATGCCCCATCCCTGGCAGTGTTCAAGGCCAGGTTGGACACAAGGGCTTGGGTGACACGATCTAGTGTGAGGCATCCCTGCCCATGGCAGGGGGTTGGAACTGGATGATCTTAAGGTCCCTTCCAACCCAAACCATTCCACGATTCTATGATCTTCAGACTAACTTTTTACAGGCAGCATCTCCCCACAGGTCAGTTTGCAAAGTGCTGCTGTGCCCCAGCACAGCAAAGCCACTCCTGGTTCCCATTACCTCATTTCCTGCTCCTGGCAGGAAACTCCTCACGGTGATTGTGCGTCCAGGAGCAGGGAAAGGCGCCTCCATGACACTGCGCATGAACGGGTGCACCAGGGCTGGGGACATCTCTCGCCTCTTCTCCACTTCATCTAAAATCTGCAAGAAATACATCAGACATTGGTCTAATGGCTTGCTGAGGCTAGAGGAGATTATCAGCCTCTGTTAGAGTATCCCATGCCATAGCTACATGTGAAGGCTCCGAAACAGACTCACAGCCCTTTCCTCCCTCACTTGGGATCCCTGTGAAAGCTCCTCTCAAAAGTCTGAGCAATCAAATGGGAATAGATACCCGTGAGTACAACTCGCCATTCTCAAATCCAGCCTCTTGCTACCGTACGGAAACGTCTTGTATGTGGTAACTGAACTATCACAAGTAGTTAGGGGACTAAGAGGAGCAACACCCCAACCTCCTCCCCAGGAATCTTTCTGAAACACTCCTCTAGAAACTCTGTGCTCCAATGATTAGAAATGAGCTTTTTCTTTTATCACAAGCTTGCCTCCAGCTGTTCTGCTGCAGCAGCAGCTCTTCAGCTGCAGTGGCTTTCCCAGTCTCTACCTCTTTATCTACTCTCCTTAAACAAGCTGAGGTTCCCCTCCCACCAAAAAAACACTGATTTTCCATTTCCAAGTCATGGAAGAAGAGGATGAAGGGGCACCATCAGTCTTATCAGGCTGATGAGGAGCCACTTCCTGATGGTAATTTGGATGAAGGAATAGTTCTCAGTGTATCAGCCGACAAGTCGCAGCATTAGCATCATTTTATTTGCCCTGTCAAAGCAAAGGCAGTGAGGAAGCACCACGATCACTGAGCAATTCTAGACGGGACAGAAGCACCCAGTTACTTTCTGGAGCTTGCAGGTTGTCAGAGACTTAAGTCCAGTAAGAAGTAACAGGTTCTCCCCACTTCACCTTGGAGAAGAGGTTGAAGCAGCCCAGGCGGCTAACAATGCAGTACACCTCAGGAAGGCGCTTCCCTTTCCCTTCTGGCTGAAAGACAACAGGAACAGGTGAGAACAGGGATGCAATAAGGCACCCAGCACCTACACTACAGCTGATTCACACAATTCCTTCTGCCGGAGTTCCCTTTATGCTTCTGACTTAAGATTCCTGAGGAATGTTGAGCTGTCTTTCAAGGCCAGAGCTCATTTTACTCCAAAGGGGCATCATCGTGGTCCCTCCTTTACTCATTCAAAGGGCTGATAACATCAGCAGCACAGGCACTATGTAACTCATATGGGAAATGACCACTGAGTCATGTCATGCACTTAACTGTGCATTTATCAATGCATTCTTTACCCTCAACCCAACACACAGATGCTTACCAGGAGCTTCTTGCAGTACCCAAACCAGCGGCTGCCATCCTCCCCCGTCAACACGAAAGAAAATGTCTCACTGGGGAAGCAAAGAACAGCGAGGGTTGAATTCACCAGCCAGGTCAGAGACTGACAAAGCTCACAGACTACAAGCCATTTTCTTTCTGGTCATGATGAAGACCCCCTCTGTGGTTAGCAAGCTACTTTGATCTCTATTCAGTGTAGAAACCCACAGCCCATGGACTCTCATTGAACTACTACAGCTCTCTTCCTTCCCAGCTGCTTCTCTGTTCTACCAAGGAATGGCAGAAGCACTTGGCCTTGAACAGACATTACAAACTTCCTTCTTACAGGAAAGAAGGGGCTCAGGTAGAAACAGCACTTCCCCTACCACTGGCATCAGGGATACAGCCTTTCCCATTTTAACTTGCTCTGCAGTTCCTCTGGTCCAGAACATTGGCACCTACCTAAACTTTCAGCACTTCTTGGTTCAGGCATGAGTATTCAAAACCAAGTCTTTACCTTTTAAGGTCTGATGCAGGAAACCAGTCTTTGGGATCTGGAAAGCAGAATTTGGGAATGACCTTTAGCCTCTCTTCAGTATCCTTTGACTGTCTGAAGGGATGTTCAGTCTGGAGGAGTAACACATGCTTTTGAAGTCACTTAAGTGTGGTGCACAGCTTCAGCATTTAAAACAGTGGGAGACAGCATATTCCTGACACTTCCCAATGCTGACCCATCAGACGGCTAATGCCCAAGTATAGGAGAACATATTCTGCCTGTAACAGATTTCCAGTTCCCTCTTGGATCTTTCCTGCTGATTGGACCTTTGTAAAATTACCCACCTGGTAAGAAGTCTTGCTAAGAAGTGAGCAAGGGTTTACAAGCATGGCCAAGTTTACTGGGGAATAAAGCTAGAACTGATCCACTCAAATGATGGCTGGGTCAGCTTGCCTCAGTTCTATCCCTAGGAGACCTGAAACTTGTGATGTGCAGATCACTCAGCTGTGAAAACAGTGTATCTGAATCCTGTGTCCCAGATACCATGTGAGGGCTCGTGTCAAACCCCTCAAAGACTACAGGACAACTTTCCATGCTCAAAACTGCCCAGAAGGGGCTAAAGGAAGGGTTTTAAGTAATAGAGATCATATTTAAGTAGGAAATGGCCCTAAGAAGTTGAAAGTTTATTGCACAAAGCTGATTATAGACCCTGCACCCTCAGTCAGCGCATCCAGGTTATTCCAGTGTCCCAAGCTGTGACAGCAGGAAGGAGCAGTTTGGAAAACAGCACAGCATTTTCAGAGTAACAGCAGTACAGAAGCATTGATGTCCTTGGGCACACAGCCCAAAGAAGAGGGTGACAAGCCGATCACTTGGAAGAAAGGCTACTTTTACAAGGGAGACAAATCAGAACCCCTCCACAATTCCTGGGCAATGCTTCCTGCACAATCCCAGCATGACAGCCTGTCCCATGTAAAGTAACTCACCAAAACACTGTAATTTGGCTGTAAAAGAGCAAAGTGATCCATAATTCACACCCGTCTCCTAACCAGTGGCCTGCTTTACTAGTGAAGAGTTTAGGAAGGGATACACACCATGAGAGGAAACAAATTGCTGCTGAGTGTGTTTTGTGGGCAGGTTCTCATGCAGCTCCTACCTTGCTGGGAAACTGCTGTATGATCTGTGGTGTGTAGGTCATCTCAGATGCCTTCTTGTGCAGTGACACCACCACAAACAGCTCAAACAGCCGCTGCTCCTGAAGCTCTATCAGATCCCTCTCCAAAGTCTGGTAGTGTGGGTTCCTCTTGGAGGCTGACCTCAGCAGGCACCTGTGTCGACCTGAAGAAAGGAACAAACCCAAAACCAGGCTGTGGCTACCACTGCCAAGCACCTACAGGTCACAGAAGAGGACTTGTCACTAGCTTTTGAAGGGGGAAGAGAGATGGGTGCATTTGCCTAACATCACTGCTGCACTCTATGGGACTTGGGACTCCTGCATCAGCTCCTCAAGCACAGAACTCTCCCAGATAGGGGAGCACTGGCCTTGCAGCAGCTCTACAAATTCCTCTTAGAATCACAGGATGGTTTGGGTTGGAAAGGACATTAAGATCATCCAGTTCCAACCCCTCTTGGCTGACAGCTAGCATTCTCCTGCTCTTTCCACACACCTCAGGGCGACAGGCCGTGCTAAGGACGAGGGAAGCCTATCTTCACCAGTTCAATAATTGCCAGGCCTCAGGCAGGCAGGACTAAAGCAGCATGGGCATCAAGAGAGGCAGAGCCAGTTTCCTGGCCAAGAAACCTCCAGGCTGGGATGTCCTGACAGGCAGTACCAGCTCACAAGCACAGGCACAGCACCCTGATGTAAGAAATTCCTGTGGCCCAGGCACCGTGACACATTGTGGACAACTCTGAAATGAAGCAGTGACTCAATCACTGTATTTCTGCAGAGACTCTTCACATTGCCCTCAACATAAAACAGTGGAACTTCACTACTGACTCCAAGTTAAGGCCTCATCTGTGCTCCCCTCCAAGCAAATGAAACACCTGAAAGTATGGATTTTGAGTCTGTAGTTTGGGTCTGTGATCAAACTCAGGACTGTGGAACCAGACAAATAGCCAAGGGATTTCTCCCCAGAGGAAAGGGCATTTCAGGACAATATACATGTAAAACACAGCCATGGGAAGGAAGTAGGGGCAAAATAACCTCAAGTGCTAGCAGCAGAGGTGATCCAGAGACAATCTCCTACAAGACACAGTTAAGTGTGACTCTACCAACTCAAAAAAGAATCCAATTCTGATGACTGGTAGATTAACGGCATTAAAACCTCAGGAGAAGGGGCAGAAATAGAGGTCAATTTGCCACAGCAACAGCTCCCAGCCTTGGCCATGCTGCCTCTTAGATACTCCCTTTCTCTATCTTGGCAGAAGCCACAACAGAAGCAATGACTAGTCAGTGTGCTTATCCCAGTAGAGCCTTAGCCAAATGTGTAGTTAGTGCTACGGGGATGGGACCAGCCCTCGTGATTCACTCACTTTTTGGCTGATTTTCCGTATCACTCTCATTCCCACTGGTTTCACCTGAAACACACAGAGTTTTCATTTATTAGCCATGCAGAAGGAAGATGGGCAACACCCAGAGTTGGGCAAGAGAAAGAACTTTACACTCATCACACCAGCACTGTTCACGACTGCCCACCTATCCTGCTCAAAGCAGCAGCAAAGAACAGCCAGGACTGGGCAATGTGCTACAGCAGAGCTGATACCACGTCCATCTTTCTAGTAAACCACCTGTAGGTCGGCTGAGCACAGACAAAGAACAGAAACCAAGTGGCTATTTAATACCACAGTAAAAGTTAACAGAGCTGCTGAACAGGATATACTATAAATGAAGACCATACCATGGCTACAAAAATCAGAAGAACACAAAACCCTCACTTCAGAGGCACAAAAGCGATGAGTGGAGCAGTCAGAGGCGAAGCAACCTGGGGTTTGCTCTGCTTTTTTGAAACAGCACTCTTAACAGCAGCCCAGGCTCAGATCACAGCGAACCTGCCACTTGTGTCAGTATTAAACTTGGGTTAAGCAAGTGTTCCCAATCTGAGCAGTGCTGAAAGCTCAGCAATTACAGCTGCAAGACATGGGCCAGCACTGTTGAGTCAGCCCAGCAGGAGATGCGGGAGGTGGTGGTGCCTGGCTTGCCAGCAGTACCCCAGGATGTGCAGGAACTGCGCTGCTCAAGAGGTTTATGGTGCTGGAGACTCTATACCTTTCACTGGAGGTGCTTCTCTCCCAGCAGCACTGAGCAACTTCACCCTCTTCTTTCCACGCTTAGAATCAAAGATCTCCTGGATTTTTAGTACCAGCTGAAATCCAAAGCAGAAGCAGAGGTTAATGCAGAGGTCCAGAAAGGGCTCCCAGGTGCCAGCAGGACTGCAGCCCTACAGCAATCGTCTAGCACCACAACAGTTGGAAAGGCTGCCCAAGTCCTGCCAGGCTGAAAGACTGCTTGCTAGAGTACTTCTAGCACAGCTCAGTGGATACTGAATGCACACAGAATTTCTGCTATGAGAGAGAGATTCTCATTAGCACAACTCAGAGCTGACACCAAACTGTACAAGCATTCTGGCATCAGAGCTCCATTTCCTATTAGAAAGGCCAACTGCAAAGGGACTTGCAAGAATATCTTCTAAGCCCTCCACTACAAAGGACTCTGAACTCTGCTTGCTCCCAAGCATCCCACTTTCCAAGCCCAGAAAAAGCAGAGCACTCTGATTGTAGCTTACGGTCGGTTGCTTGCTTGCTTTTTCAAGTGAAGTTGGATGTCAGACAGCTACAGAAAGTTCTCCAAAGCACAAACTGAGCCCAGAACAAGGCTGCTCTAACACAGTCCTTGTCCCAGGGTAGCTTGCTAAAATGGAACCATTACACGTCTTTGTTTTGCATAGGTGAAGAAAGGCAGTGGGACAGAATAGGGACATCACATATCTGGTCCAAAGTCCTAATGCTTTCTCTTACTCCTGTCACTGCCTCCCTGGGTTCCCCCTTCAGTTGCCAAGCATAGATGCTGTAGGTGGCTCTGGTTCTGTGTGTCAAAGGAAGAGTTATGGGAAATGCAGTGAGCAGGTCAAGTCCATTCTTGTCTCAAGCTAAGAATTCATTAAATGCTCCCACTGAATGTAGGAGGGTGGGGCCCAGCCATTTGTCACCACAAATGCTGCATAAAAAGGAAGATCTTCTGCAAGAGAACCTGTTTTTCAGCTCAATCCTTTATCCCCAGCTCAGCAAACCAAGCTTAGGCTCTTCTCCTTTTCAGATCTATTCCTCCCCATTTTCCACATTAGCCAGTCCCAGCACGAGGAGGCTGCAAGGAAGAGGACAGCCCACAGCAGAAAACAACTCTCCTGCTGCATAACCTGATTTCTTCCCCATCCTGTAGAGCCTCACCTGAAGGATCTCTGTGGGAATTCTCTGGTTCAGTGCAGCTGAGCCACCAGGGAAAGATGTTGGGTGTGTTTATGTGTTTCTTAAGAAAAAACAGCTTTTCTTCTTCTTATACTCCAACCTTTTTCTCAACCTCTCGAGCAATCTTGGCTCGATTCCTTGTGAGCAAAAAGAGCCAAGCGTGCTTCCTGCATGCTAATTGCTACCACATTTCTGGAACAGGTTTGCTGTTGGAGAATGTTGTATTTTCCTCCTCCAAATGGAAGATTCTCTCCATCACAGCATTGTTATAATAGTGCCATCTTCTTCCTGATTTTCCAGGGCGACGGCTCATTTAAAACCAGACAGAAGTTGCTCTGAAGCACTTCATGTTTGAACAGGGTCGCGCAGCTCTCCAGCTCTGCCTCTCAGTCTTGTGCAATTTGAGCAAATGCACCCAATTTCCACAAGAAATAAAGATCTGCCGAAGTTCAGTTATTTTTCTGGGGCAAAAGTAAGTTGGTACCATTTCCACAACTGGAATTCGAGGCCTGTGCACAAAGAGCACTGCAGTGGTAGCTGCAGCTAAACTTCTAGAGCACATTCTGTGCTTTATCACTGAGGCACATGAGCTGGTCACTGATACTGCTAGCTAGAAAGATTCCACACATCAAATGAGAGTTCCAATGGAGTCCTCTATTGTGAAGGTGGATTAAAAGCCTTTCTCTAGCCTCAGAAGCACATGGCACACAGGTAGGAGCGAGCAGGAAGAGGCAGCAGAGGGGTAGGAAGGCTTTGTGAAAAGTGCTTCTCCCTAAAAGCCACTCTTCACCTTCAGACTATGAAATAGCTGCAAGAGTATGTTCCTGATAGCAAGTCAGGAGCTCCAAGCCAACACACCAAGTAACCACGGGCCCAGTCAGCTCCCCACAGCAGCCCCACACTGTCAGCCACTAACAACCCAGTGCCTGGAGCAAGAAGATAAGGCTCAGTCTGAGAAGTCATCAGGAACAGGAGCCATGTACAGACCATCGTACAGAGCTGGCCTTTTAGCTCCCAGAGAGCTTTCTCACATTCCTGCATCACATTCAGCACAAACCCAGCATCATCACACTTCACGGAAGCGGTAGCAACAAGGCTTGAATGACAAAGCACAAGGAAGAGCTTGCATCCACACACAGAACTGATCTCCAGATAAGCACCCAGTACTCCATTTCCAGACTGTCGGCCAACAAACCCGCCACTGCCCCAGCTAGAACTGACACTGGTTTCTGATCCCCAAATACCTGTCCTGCTACCTGGAGGGGAAATGGCTTGAGCAGGGCCACTTGTTCACACACACAGCAGAGCCAACCAGCATTCACCCGCCATGACCACTTATAAAGCACTTAGAAGGTGCTACAAAAGCAGCAAGATTGTGAAATGCCATGCAAGGGGTAAGGTTTCACGCTTAAATCTCACCCAGGGCAAGTTCTTTCTCCTGCTAGCAGCTTCTACTGCTCGGAACAGCTTCCACTCAGACAGTGTGACAGGCAGGGTTGTGTCCTTCACCATTTTCCCTTGGAAACTGGACTGGGAGGGCTTTGGCTCAAGAGTCTTGCGACTGAGGAAGGGAGGTTTTGGGAGAGGCTAGAAAACAGCATCAGAAGAGATGGTAAAGCATGGGATTAACCTTTGGCCCAAGGACTCAGATTATAAATGACAAACTTCCTGCAGCCTCCTGCTCTACCAAGCTCTCCATCCCACCCCACATACTCAAGCATCTCATCAACCCTCTCTTGTTCCTATTCTCTTGCTCCTTAGTGGCTTAATCAACTGCCATTGCCATGGTTGCTCATTATCATTTACATTAATAACAAGCAATAAAACCCACGGTAAATAAACAACGTAGCAGTGGGGAGTGTGGGGCCAGGGGACAGCACAAACAGGGCCCTGCTAAGGATGACTTTCTATAAAGACATGATAACTTAATCCCCTCATCCTACCTTGGGAGCTCTACTGGTGCTCCGGGGGGGTGGCAGCTTCCAGACAGATGGGACTTTCCAGAGGGGTAAGGGCAGCGCTCCGATATCTTCATATGGGTTCTCTTTTGCAGGACCTGGAAAAGCACTGGGCTTTAGGAAAGGAGATCAAGTCCTGCACTCTTGCAAGGGATGTAAGCAGGGACAGGGTGCAGTTGCCTGCCAAGCTTTAACAGGGCCTGAGAGAGACTCGGTTTAAGATGGGTTAGGTTCCTATCACTCAAAGACCCTTCTAACCCACTGCCATCGACTTAGCAAACTGTGCATGGATTCAGCAAAACAAAATACTTCTACCACTGCGAGAAAGTAGCTCTATTGCAAAGCAGCTGATTTTGACAGTGTTCACACTGATCTCGACAGTGCTCCCACTGATCTCTGTGCAGCACTCAAGCAAAGCATTTGAAGAGCTTACAAATCACTTTAGCACAGGCCAGTTCTAGAGCTCTTCCATGACGCCTGAGATCAGGCTGTTCATATGCAGATAGTTACTAACACCAACAAGGAACCCCAGATGGGGAAGACTTTAAAAGTCACAGAGCTGGAAAGGGCCTCAATGCATTCTCATCTTCATTCCTCCCTCCCCAACAAATTTACTACCCTTAAATAGAGTGCATCCCCCAGAAGCACAGGCACATACAGATAATGTCCTCATAGATGTTGTCTTCTGACTGTGTGTAGACAAGCCTGGATCCTGTAGTGCCATTTGTCTCTTCTTGAAGCCTGTGGGACTTGGTGGTTGCCATCCGGTTGCGGAAGCCCTGGATGTCCTCAAACTCAAAAGATTTCCTAGAGGAAAACCAGTGTAACTTCTTCTAAAGGCAACTGCATGTACCAGTGAATTGCTGTCTCCAGCCCACACAGAGTATGGTCTCCCTGGGGCCACCAAGCACAGGGATGCTTCACTCTGGACTCTGATTTCTAAGTGCTGAGGTTTAAGCCCAGCTGGCAGCTCAGCCCCACACAGCCGCTCACTTGCTCCCACCCAGTGGGATGGAGGAGAGAAGCAGAAGGGTAAAAGTGAGATAACACTTGGGTCAAGATAAAGACAGCTCAATAGGTAAAGCCAAAGCAGCACACGCAAGCAAAGCAAAATAAGGGATTCATTCTCTACCTTCCCTTAGCAAGCAGGTTAAGCCATCTCCAGGAACGCTCCATCACACACAGTAGTGACTCAGGAAGACAAAAGCTGTAATTCCAAAAGTCCCCCCTTTCCTCCTCCTTCCCTACATATTCATTGCTTTTAACATATGGTGTGGGATATCCCTTGGCTCAGTTGGGATCAGTTGTTCTGGCTGTGTCCCCTCCCAGCTTCTTGCCCAGCCTGCTCACTGGTGGGGCAGAGAGAGAAGCAGAAAAGGCCTTGAGGCTATGTGATGACTGCTCAGCGATAGCTACAACACTGGTCCGTTTTCAATGCTATTTTCACCACAAACCCAAAACATAGCAGCACACAGGTGATTATGAGGAAAATTAACTCTATCCCAGGCAAAGCCAGCACACCAACTCAGTCCTACTCACTTGCTCTGGGAGATTTCTAACTTCACTATGAAGTAAGAAGCTCAATGACCAAGCACACTCCGAGCAGGTATCACGAGTCCCATCCTGCCAGAGAGGCAAGAACCCAAACCACATTTTGCAGACTAAGCACTTGCAGCAGTCCTCAGAATTAGGGCACTGCTTTCTACTGGAGCTCACCTACCGCTTCTGTGAAGGGTGTTATCACGTTTGTGAGCTTCAGTTCTCATACACTTGGCCGCCACTTCAAACTCATGGCACAGAGATCACAAAGGAGCTGGCAGGGATTTAGCCCATCATCATAAAACCTGGGTTGCCGCTGCACGCTTTGCCATGGTGAAAGGATGTTTCAGGAGTCCTAGCCACATCTCCACCTACCATGTTCACACTCCTCTAGCACAGCTGCCCTAGGCAGCTCCTCTGTGAAGGCAGAAGTAGCATCAAGCTAGCTCAGAGATGTTTTACTCTGCAACAGGGGCCTATGCATGGGGAAAAAGGGAAGAATAGCCAAACCTGCTGCAACAGGAAAGCTGGAACATTGAGCAGCCACACTGCACAAAGAGAAAGCTATTCTGTAACCCACAAACTGCAGCTAAGGACAAGCTCAGGGCAAGAAGAAGGCAGCACGCTCCTTAGGACCAGCATATTGTCACTCAACTTTGTTGAGTCCCACACCTTAAGGTGTGGGATTGACATCTGTTTGGAGCTTTTACCCTTCTTTGCAAGATTATCAGGCAGTGGAACAGGTTGCCCAGAGAAGTGGTAAATGCTCCAACCCTGGCAGTGTCCAAGGCCAGTCTGGACAGAGCCTTGGGCAACATGGTCTAGTGTGAGGTGTCCCTGCTCATGGCAGGGAGTTGGAACTGGATGATCTTAAGGTCCTTTCCAACCCTACCCATTCTATGATTCTGTGATTATCAGCAGCAAAAGCAGGGCACAAGCAATGCTGGAAAGGGGATGCTTTCATCCAGAAATATCCTCTCTTCATCAGCACCATTGGTACTAGCACTTGTACAAGGACACTGTGGCAAGCAGGCTGTTTGAACCCATCTAGAAAGTGATTTAAGGAGACACAAGAGATGAATCACTGTACCTCTGGGTTCTCCCTCTGATCCTCCTGCTGGCTATTCTCTTCTCAGGGTTGCTGGAGGATGACACTGAGTCTCCTCCATGCTGCTTTTGTACAGGAGCTTCCCTGGTAGCATTGGCATGACCACAGCTTCCAGCACCCTTTTCTGCTAGATAGCGGAAAGTCCTGCGGGGCTTGGGTGGTGGGCCAGCAGCAGGAGGTCGTGGGCCAGCAGCAGGAGGTGGTGGGCCAGCAGCAGGAGGTGGTGGGCCAGCAGCAGGAGGTGGTAGGACCTCCTCTTGCCCCTCAGCCTCAGAGTAAATGTTTTTCAAGCTCCTCTCTGCCCTGCAGAGAGATTTGGCTCCTTTGATTTTAAGCTCCCTTTCTGTGGAGCAACAGCTCCCTTGCTTCCTCTGAAGGTCCAAGGGAACTGGTGGGGCTTTGCCAGGCAGATGGGGATCTACTCTCCCCCACAGAGCTTGCGAGGTGTAGAAGTTCCCTGGGGGCAGTCTTGCTTCTGGGTCAAGGGGGCCAGCTTGCAGCTCTCCTTTCTCCTTGGCTTGGGAGGCTAGGCTGTATGCACAGGGCTTGAGGTCACCACAGCCATCAGTCTGCAAGCAGTGCTGTGCATCTTCCCTGAAGTCCAAGCCCAAGCTCTTTGGATCTTTGGACCCAGTCCTTCTGCCCTCCGCTGCATGATCCGGCTTCGCACTGGGCAGAGCATCGCAGCTAGGATCATACTTGACTCCAAAGTCTTTCAGCTGCTGTTTCTCATTGCTGGAGCACCCTCGTGTCCTTCCCTCCCACTGAGATATCTTCTGCTTGATGTTGCGGCAGTGGCTTCGGGAGAGGGTCTGCACAGCAGAGCGGGAGAAGCTGTTGTCCACTGATCCTGTTGGGTGCATGGCAAGTGCCAAGGTGCTCACAAACACCCCATCTCCAGCCTTGTCCACAGCCACCTGCGTCCCGCACACATCAAGCTGGCATGAGGCTCCAAAGCACTCACTGGTGTCCAAGAGCCCCTGGGTGTCAGCTCTGCAAGGACAGTCTGGCAGCACAACCTGCAGAGAAAGAGAAGAGCAGAGCCATCAGCTGAGCTCCAGCCATACACATCACTGCTGCTCTGGCAGTTGCTGAAGAACATTCCTCCCCAAATCACATGTTCCAGACTGGTTTCCAGAGCACGCTGCCCACAAAGCCTGTTTGCATAGCACACTTCAGGGAGGGCTAACAAAAGGGAAGAGAGGTCCCACTGCCTTTAAAAAACCAAACAAAACACCACGACAGGAACAAAACCCAGCCAGGGATCCCAAGGGTGCAAACTCAAGGAAAGCATTTAAGAGCAGAGGAAGACAGCAGCACAGCCTGTCTGCAGCAGGGCCCTCAGCCATCCCCCCTGCTGCTTGCTTGGACCGCTGCAGGCCAGGCAGGAGTGTTCAGCTCCTCCTGATGCTCTGAGCACCTCGGGCAGCACACAGCAAACCACTGCAGCAGGATGTCTTTACAAGAGCTCCCAATGCAGCAAGGTACCACATCAGCTCCAGAGAAAGGGAACCCCATCTACCTCTCCAGAGAGTCAGCAGCAACAGGACGGCTGCTGCTTCATGCAGAAGGACCAGGCCAGTTGTGACGACTGGAGAAGAGGTTCCTCCTCCCAGAGCATGCTCCTGCATCACAACACAAGTAAAAACCTGTCTGATGTTCTGCTTGTCAACACCTGACCTAAATTTGCCATCAAAGGGACTGGAGGGCAGCGCTGCCCAGCCTGTGGCTTGCAGCCAGGGCAGGTTTTAAAAGGCATACAAGAGGCCAAAATGTAGAAGAAACTGGTGAGTTCTCATGCTCAAGAGGAAAACAACCCTGTTCAGATCAGCAGAGAAGAAGGAATGCTAAAGAAACATTTCACTTCTACCCAAGCAGAGCCTGCACAAACAGGAGCTATGCTCTTTGAGACTACCCCAAGGTGTAATCCAGAGGACACAGCAAACAGCCCTCCGGGGAGTACAGGACAAAAGGTGGGTGAAACTGCCAGGGAGAACCTGGCTGCCTACACAGACCCAGCACCTACAGGTTCAAAATGACTTTAGTACAGACCCATGTGGTGTCCCCAGCCCCGGAGCCCTTTGGCTCTATCTGCAGCTCTCTGGCACTCCCCATACTCTCAGAACTCCTGACCAGCACCAAGCATGTCTCTGAAGAAGTGATGTGAAGCTACCACTGTGCAGATGGCCCCAGTGCCAGCTCCAGCACGGCGCAGCATCCCCTCCCCACTCCGGCCAGCGGCAAGGCGCAGGCAGGCCTCTGCTGATCCCACCACAGAGGGGCAGGGACAGGGCAGAGCAAGTTGAAGAATGACACAGAACACACAAAATCCAAACCCCACCACTCCTCTGTGCCAACCCCCTTGCCTGGGGTACTGCAGTGCTCCTGTGCCCCACTGCGAGACCCTCTTCCTACCTAGCCAGGCTGCTCCAGGCAGCAAGGGGCCCCTGCCCTCTCCTATAAATAGGCATTGTTTCCAACACATCCTGAGCCAGAGCAGAGCCATCCTTCCTCAGTGCCTGTCCGCACAGCTCTGATTAGCAGACAGGAAAGCAACTTCCCCCTTTCCTATACCACTGCAATTACTCTCTGTGCTGCTCCTGAGGACCTGAAGCGCAAGTCAGCAAAGAAGCAAAAGCTCTGATGGGGAAAGCCAGGTTAGCAGAGGGGTGAAACAACCTCCTTTCAGCCAGTACAGCTTCAGAGCCACCTTTACCCCCTGCCATGTCTTCAAACATGGGACCACTGGATGAGGAACTCACGCAGGGACAACTCACACAGGGACAGGACCCCAAAGGACCTTGCAGTGTGGAGCAATGGGCTTATTCACAGGATTAAGCACTTCAAGGCCACCATACGCATCGATGGAGCACGTGAAGCTCCATGCTGACAGTAAGGCCACGTGGCTCCCCTGCTTCCCAACACCACTGGCAGCTTTCCTCTCTGAAAACACCCTGGGGTTCAGACCAACAGCCTGGCAGAACATCTGCATGCAGCATCCATGAGGCTGTCCAGGCAGAGCAGACTGAGCAGCCCTGTTCCTCTTTCTAGCTGAGGAATGCAAGGCTGCCTGTGCTTTGGCAGGTCAGGTCTGCTGGCTGCCAGCATGCCCCAAATCCTTCCTCCAACCACACACACGGGTAACGGCGCAACAACAAGTGCATTTGCTGTAGTTTCCTCAGCCAGTCTGACGCATTCTGATACAGAGCCGTGGTCCTGATGCTCCTGACCTCTCCTACATCAGCGCCTCCACAATGAGGCACAACCAGCAAGTCCCAGCCAGCATACAGGTACTGGTGAGACTGCAGGGCTGCCTCTGGTTCTGCTCACTGATGAATACCCAGAGCTCAAGCAGTTCACTTAGTGCTCACGCAATCACCCAACTACCACCCAGAGCTACAGACCCATATGCAGAAACAGGATCCACACTGAGCTCATTTCCTCTCCTTCGTAAACCTACCAAGTAATAGTACTTTTCCAGCCAGTGAAGCTCCACACACTCCCTGGAGAAGCAGTACTAAGAAGGTGAAGCCATAAGGTTCACTCACCTAAGAAGCTGTACAGTTTTGAGTCAACAGCAAAGGTCTTTCCAAGGCATGTCACTGATCTTTGACCCACCAGAGACAACTTGAAACACACAGCTCCCGGCTCGTCTTGAACACAGAGCATAGAGCACAAGCTTAAAGCACCCACCGCTCTCCTGCTCAGCACTGCTCCACCAGGACTGTGTCTTCCAATATAACCATCCGAGGAGGAGAAGAGGGCAGCTCTTCACCTGCCCAGGCTTGCAAGCTGCTATCAAGAACTAGGCATTTAATCTAAGCTCATTACACGAGCCAGGGCAAGAATAGAGACTGATCTTTGGTGAGGAAAGAGCAGACCAAGGTGGTCTGATTCAAGCTAATAACCCTCAGATGAGCCAAAACCCAGCTTAGGGACACAGAACCGGTAGAGACCACACAGGTGAGCCAGCCAGCACTTGCACCTCAGGGACCACACACCCCATTCCTTTCACAAACAAACCAGATGTAACACGACTGCTTCCCTCCTGACCTCTACTTCCAAATTCTTTCAGCGGCTTCAGGATGCTTCACAGTCTTTCCACAGAAGCCAAATGCATCATCTCTACTGCGTGAGCAGTTACAGCAGTTTGGTGTAGTTGAGAATGCTGAATTATCTCACTGAAAGTGGGGTTTGGGGTGAAGAGAAATACAGTAATTTCCAGACAAAGCATCACACATTTCTCCCAAAAGAGAGCCTCTCGGATCCACATGGTTTGAACACAGTTCCCACCTCTTCAACCCAAGCAGAATGAGGCGCACTCACGCCACATGATAGATAGCCCTGACTCTTTTTTTCCAGTTCTGCGAGCCAGAGAGCACACGAAGCATTTTCCATGCAACATCTCAAGACAATTCCATTTCCTGAAACCACACACTCCAGGAGAGAATGCTGCCACTGCTCTCCAAGAATGAAATACCCCGATGCTGAGGTCAAGCCCACTCCTCGCAGGTGCTGCTGGCACCCCACAACCCCCCTTACCCCCCTCATGCCAGCAGCTGATCAGCTAAACAAAGGCACTAACACACCACCTTACCTTATCCTGCTGCACCACGGGCATGAGAACACACAAATCACTGCCTTGGCAAGCCCATGCGGTCCCAAAGCAATCCCTCGCTCCCTTTGAGAGAGCCGTGCCGCTCCAAACCACCCAGGAGACCTCCTCGTCACCAAGCCTCCTGTGCTGGTAGCCAAATAAGATCGTTTCTGGTCTCCTGGAGTCTAGGGAAGCTGCCGGCTCAGTGCTGGAGGGATGAGGGGCAGCCAGCACAACAGCAAAGACCCTTTCTAGACTCTTCAGCTACATCCATTCTGTTCAGCTCCAGGGCGAACCTGAAGCTTTTCTGACCCAAACTCTTGCCATGCTGATGCCTGAAGGACATGGGCAGTACCAAACGTGCAGATTTTACATCAAAATAAGTAATACTTCAGGAATGCAGCGTGCTTAGTCATTTCCATCTCGATACAAAGCAGCTCTAGCTATTAACTCATTCAAAGCTTCTGCCTGTCATACTGAGAAACAGAGCTCCACCTCAGCAGCCACACAGCCCCTGGACGTAGTAAATGTGATGTCAATCTTAATTACATGGCAAAAGGAGGTAAAGTCTGACCTCTGCATGGGTCCCAAGACTTTTGTACTGAGAAACAGATGGAACTTTCAACCTCCAGTCTTTTTTTGAAGTGATGAAATCCAACTTCTTGAAAGATTTTATCCGTGTTAAAGCCAAACTGCTTTAAGCATGTAAGCCCTGGAGGCTGCTATAGCAGAGGGCACCCGGACAGAACCCACAACGTACTATTTTTAAAGTCATGGGTTTTAACCTGACTCACAGGATTTGAACTCTCGGGTTAGCAGGACTGACTCACACACTACACCCCAGGCTGGCTCCATGCCCCAGGAATGCTGCAGCTTCACACAAGAACTGAGACCCGAGGTAGGCACAAAGGAAAAGTTAAACTCAAACAGGAGTCATCCTGGAGTTGTTTCCTGGTGCAGCTGCAGGAGGTGAGATTCCAGGCTTCCCTCAGGGCTGGCATCACCATAACGCCACCACCACCTTTATGTTACAAGGGCCACCACGGGCATCCTGCTCAGCGCCCTTCCCTCACCACTGCACCAAACTCCCGCATCCCCCCTCACCACTGGACCAAACTCCTGCGTGCCCCCTCCAGCTGACAGAGGGCACCCTGGCTTGTTCAGCAGGTTCTCATTCCTCTGCCCCACTCTCCCTTCCCACGCAGCAAGGTCACCACTCGCTCCCCATCCCTCCTTTCTGTAACTGACAGCCAGGGACAGCAGAAACCACAACCACCATTGCCCAAATACACATCTCCAGGAGCTGTTTTTCCCGCAGCTCCTGACACTTCCATCATTAGGGCTGATGCAAGTGCCAGCTGTCAGGAGAGAGTCCCCACCGCTACCAGGGCTTTATCAGTCACGGTAGCCAGAGGACAAGCTGCGTTCAGCCATAGTAACTGGAGCGAACGGATCCACACAGTGAACAGGAAAGGCAAAGGGAGGCCGGTCCGGCTTAGCAGCCTACACACCATGCCCTCAGGCAGCCCTGCCAGAAAGGACCCTGCTACACCTCAGCGCAGCAAAGCACAAGTACCGAGCGCTGCCTAAACCATCACAACCTCCTCGTAAATCATCTGCCTTGACGAAACTCTGGAGGATCACAGCGCGGCTGAGGTGGGAAGGGACCTCCGGAGGTCCGCTCCTCCACCCGCTGCTCCAGAGGGGCCACCTACAGCAGAAGCGTTTCCCGATGTTCAGAGGGATCATCCCGCGGCCCAGGTTGTGCCCAGCACCGGAATGCGCCTGGCTGGGTGCCCTGGGCTCACACCGATGTCATTCACACACACACCCCGCGTCCTCCCCGCGCGGAACAGGACGAAGGGCCGCGGCAGAACACGGGGATGGCGACGCAGCTGAACGGGCACCCACACCCTCCGCTCAGCGCCTTGCCCTGCCCGCGGGGGAATGCTCCGGTCACTGCCCCGCGGGACCCCCGGGCCGGAGCTGCGGGACCCGGCACGGGCCCTCCCGAGCCGGGGATGGCAAGCCCCGGCCGCAACACTCTCCCCTCCTCGCTCAGGGGCTGCAAAAGCCGCCGCAGTGCTTCCTTACCCGGTCCCGGCAGCCCCGGGCACCGGCAGCGATCGGGCTGCTGCCAACAGCAGCACCGGGAGCCCGGCCGGCTCCGCCAGCGCGTCCGGCCCGAGCCTGGCCCAACGGGGAGCCCCAACCCCGCCCGCCCCGAGCCCCCTCGGGCACCGCCGCTGCCCCGCGCCCCCGTCCCGCCTC
>WYDI02011128.1:0-15116 GCA_009867235.2 Psittacus erithacus
AGGGCAGAGCATGAGGCTCAGAAAGTCCTTGATCAATTGTAAACATTCTAAGCAGTAGCTACAAACATCGGTGTTATTAGCACTGTTCCCAGACTGAAAGTCAGAAACACAGAGCTGCACCAGCTACTAAGAAAGAGAAAAAGTGACTGCTACTGCTGAACCCAGGACAATAGCATTTCTCAGCTAATACACTGATACATGCAATACGTGTTTGCAATTAAGTGCATGGACTAAGAACTGGCATGCTTATCACTGCTGACACAGATATTTAATAAGACTGTTAGGCAATGAGGTATCAGTCACATTGAGCTTTCTCATGAGCTGAACCGTATCTTGCCCAGTTTGACCTTTTAATTCCATTTCTTCATTAATTTTCATGATGGTGTTTTTCTTTCAAGACCCCAAGTTACTAACTGTTGTCAACTATTTAATTTCAGTTTTTGTTCCTAAATTTCTGATTTCACATGGCTTTCATTTAAAGACTCTTGCAGGTCAATGCTACTTTTCAGAAAAGCTAAATGAAGGCCACATACCTGTGCCACACAAAACTGGGCTGTGAATCATATCCAGGGGTTACATAGAAAATTGCCAGCATCTTTGCTTTCAGTGATTATAGGCAAGAGTCTTCCTATCTACTTTCAGCCAACTTAAGTAAAAAATCAATTAGGTGGAGGGAGAAGGCCACCCTCCTGAAATTAATTCGTCCAGCCTTAAGGCAGTTTTCAAAGCAAGGTGGGATGAATCATATCCAGCTGTTCTTTTATCGTTTCAGGTACTGCAAAAGGAGCTTAAGTTACCAGTTTTGGCCAAAAATCTATGTGTGCTGGGGGGGGGGGGGAAGGGTGAATATTATCACCCTACTTGATCAAAAAGATGTTGTTGTCCTGATAGTGATATAGAATTCCAGGAAACTGCAAACAGCCACATTACTACCTCTGATAATTTGACAGAGAACAAACAACTTATAAAAGATTTTATATGAGATCACCAAGAAGCCAACTTTCAGTTTATTCTGAATACTTCTTTTTTTATCTTTCTCTCATACCTACAGATCTGCCTTTTCAAAAAGACTTTTCAGAAAGATGTGATCAAATACCTTGCTTAATCTATACTCATTTATGAGGTTTAGGAAAGCACAGGCCAGTACTTTTTCTGAATATAAAAGTATATGACAAAAAGTGAATGACATGTGAAGAATTAAATCAACAGAGTGAAAAGACACCATCTCATTTACTCAAAAAAACTAATTAAATCAAAAGAACCTCTACAAACAAACATTTATAAAGTTGTTCAATAGATTTTATTTCAAATCAAGGATTAATTCTGTGAACTGGATTAGAAAGACTCCTTTGCAAATAGATGCCGTTCACTTCATAAAACTGGAATTATTTGCAGGTGATGGCTAATTAAAAGTAAAGAATAGCTCTTTGCACTGCAGGCTGAAAAAAATGTAATTTACTCCAATCCATATTCAAACCCAAATTACTCATGACAACACTGCACAGAGTT
The DNA here is from genome assembly GCA_009867235.2 of Psittacus erithacus. Taxonomy (NCBI): domain Eukaryota; kingdom Metazoa; phylum Chordata; class Aves; order Psittaciformes; family Psittacidae; genus Psittacus; species Psittacus erithacus. The sequence continues at coordinate 1,510 of WYDI02011128.1, forward strand.
AAGCCACTATGCGATAGTGCTGCAGTATGCCCTGTCCCGTAGAGAGCTGACTTTAATATCAGACAGGAATTTTGCTTTGTAGACTGATGGAAGCTGGAGGACTGTTGAGATCTAATGAAAAGATTTTCCTCTGGGAGGTTTCTGTTCATGTGCAGAGTCTAACACCCACAGTGAGCTAATTCAGAGTGGCGTGAAGGAGTAGCTTCACATACACAGAGATTCTGCTGCTTGGTGAGCTCTGATGATGGAACATTGCAAAGGAGGTGTCACCTTACTACATTACAGGATACAACAAAAGCTTTTTTTGAGAAGGAGCATAATTGCATATAACTGATCTAAAGAAAAAAAAAGGGGGGGGGAGAAGAAATAAATGGAAAGAATTTAGGCACAGGAAAAAAAAATCTCCATTCAGTATTACAATATACATTTCTCATGCTTCTGAGATGTGGAAAGGACCTATAATGTTCAGACATAGCAATCTGTAAATAGATTTCTATAGAAACAATGCTAAGTTTACTCAAAGGAAACAAAGTCTTACCAAAGCTGCAGATGTTGTAATGTGATATAGCAAGCTATTCTTGGCAGGTGTCTAATAATTCTCCTCAACCAGGTTATGTGACAGAAGAAAGCTGTATAGATATGCGACTTCCCATTTTTCCCATCTATCCCTTTTCTTCTTCTGAAATATGGCACTGCTCCTACCGCCCCTGAACAGACAACGGCAAAATGTAGGCAACAGTAGGGATGAACGTCAAAGTCTGAATGCTCGGTTAACACACTCTCACAAGTGGCAACTATACTTGGCAGTAGCAAACAGATACACTTTCTGGTTTATTTTCTTGCTCTTGGCTCTTTTACTTCTTTGTTTTAGATAAGTCAAACACTGATTAGCTCTCTTTTCTCCCTTGTTCCTCATTCTTTTCTCAATTCTTCACCCCCCATACAGTAGGATCCAAACCAAATGTTCCAAGTACTGTGTTCAAAGGGGCTAAAAGTAGCCCTTCATTCTGACCTTGCTTGCCCACTTTCATTTGCTTTTTTTAAAACAACTCTGCTTTAAGAAGAGCTCTGTTCTACCCATCAAAATGGTTGCTGAAGAGAGTTCTAGCCAGTTCCATGCTTCTGCACTTTCTGCACACAAGACATTATTTCAGCTATCCCACTTCCAGACCTTTCTTCTTTTCTTGCCACACACCATAAGTGCACATGTCCCATCCTCTGGCAGGGAGGCCAGGCTGGGAATGCTGGCTGGGGAGGAAAGTCTCAGAACAAACCATTTATGTTGCAAATCAAAGAACTCTTGAATCCAGTGAGTATTAGCCCAATTATATATTTTTTCAGATTTTTACAGTACTATAAAGTTACTTTAAAGTTTTTGTCTTAAAAAATCTCACTTATGTATGGCAAATAATGCAGGAAAATCCTCCTAAAACATTTACCTGAAACATTACCTGTTTAAGGTTTGAATAGGAAAATTGCCCACTGAAACTAATTGGCCTAATTTGCTGGCTATGAGTTACTACTAATGATAAAACCCCCTGCCAAAAGGGTGAAAAATGTTTGGACTTTGTATGATTCTTTTCCCCTGTTTCCAGAGTTCACCCAATACTAGAGAATTCAGATTTTTTTTTAGATTTTTTTTAGAGCTTGAATTTTCCTATAGATGGGCCCCAGCTTTTACAGTATACCCGTATTTCTGAGCTGGAAGTTGATATGATGTGTTCCAATTTAGCTCTTTAAATGAAAATTAAATTTGAGAGTAACTCAGTTGCCTGAGGCTACTGTGCACAACAGCTAAGCGGAAGACTGAAGCAGACTCCTGGGCTTTGCAAAATTTTGCTGTAAAAATTTTCTGTATATTACAGTGAAAAATGTTTAGAAAAAATTAAGAGATTATTTTTGTATCTCTTCTGTGTGTTTCCATTTGATTTCTATAACAGTCACAAGAAAAGCATGTATTAGGGAAAATTCATTTCTCCTGTGTTTCCTGTAAGAACTAAGTTCCCTTTCAAGGTTTAATTTCATACCTTTGTTTAATATGCTATATTTTTCACCAGAAGAGTTGCTATGGGCATGAAGCTGCAGGAGTACTTTAAAAGCTTGGACTTTGACAACTGCCCCTTGGCAAACAACCATTTAGGTTTCAGGAAACCAAGCTTCAGTTTCCAATTCTGTTGTTTTATTGGACAAACTTGATTAATTCATTTCACCTCATTCTGTGCCCTAATTCCACACTCTGAACCTCAACTATAAAGAAACTGAGACAACAGAAGGTTTATTATGATTAACATGCCTTATTATTTGATTAGCTGTAGCTTTGACTCCTTCAAGCATAAGGTATCTCCCTTCCTGAAGGGGGATCCACTTTTTGCTAATGTTTTGGCTTGTGATTCGAAGACCTAACTGGACTCAAGAAGTGGTCAGGTGTTCACTGACCAAACCAAACAAAAAAATTTTAAGCCCTGCAGCTAAGATATTTTTTGTTAATTTTTTCCTTTTTCAGTTTTGTAAAATATGATTCCCAATATCATGCCATAGCAGACCGTCTGGAAAGGTAAAGAAGAAATTATAGATATGCTAATTAGAGCGCTAAAATGACTTGTTATGAAGCAATGAGCGGTTTATGACATTTGTTAAAGCTCCCACTCCCAAGTGTACATTGGTGTCAGTGGTTAGGTAGCATGATTAGTAACTGTAAGAATACTCTTAAATTGATGAAGTAAATAATGTTCAGTATTAGAGATCATATAGTATATATTTCAAGTAATCTGCTCACGGAAATAGTTACCTAAGGAAAAAAGATCATCATAGAATCATAGGACAGTTTGGGATGAAAGAGACTTTTAAAGGTCATTTAATCCAACCCGCCTGCCTGCCATGGCCAAGGACATCTTTAACTAGATAAGGTTTCTCAAAGCCCCAGCCAACCTGACTTTGAACACTTCCAGTGATGGGGAATCCACAACTGATGGGGCAACTTGTTCCAGTGTCTCATCACCCTCATAATAAAAAATATCTTCCTTATATCCAGTCTAAATCTACCTTCTTTAACTTGCTCTTTGTCCTTTCTACGTCTTTCTTATAAGCCCCCTTTAGGTATTGAAAGGCCACAGTAAAGTCTCCCTGGAGCCACCTTTTCTCCAGGCTTGACAAGACCAACTCTCTCAGCCTGATTTCATAGGAGAGGGCTCTGATCCCTTTCACAGCCCTCCTCTGGATCTGCTCTAAGAGGTCGATATTTTCCTTGTACGTGGGATCTTAGAGGTGCATGCAGTACTCTATGTGGGGTCTAATGAGGGCAGAGTAGAGAGGGAAGAATCTCCTCCCTCGACCTGCTGACCATACTTCTTTTTGTGAGGCGCAGGATACTAATGGCTTTCTGGGCTGTGAGCACACATTGTCAGCTCATATCTATTTTTTTCAAAAATATCATATTTTTTATTCTCCATCAGGCTGCTCTCAATCAATTCATTCCCCAGTCTGTGCTGCGATATGAGGCATTGCCCTGACCTAAGTGCAGGAGCTCAGCATGTTGTCATTTGCAATCTTGCTAAGGGTACACTCAATTTTGCTAGCTATGCCATAGATGAAGATTTTAAATAATATTCATTCTAATATGGACCCATGAAAGAATGAAAGACACCACTTATTACTGGTTTTCATTTGAATATTGAGCCACTGACTGTAACTGTTTGTATGTGGCTATCCAGTTATTTCCTTATCCTTCTAATAGTCCATCCATCAAATCCATCTCTTATTTAGGGGTAAAAATGTTGTGAGAGACTGTATCAAAGGTCTGTACCTCTTCCCTTGCTCACTGATGCAGTCACGCCATTATAGAAGACCACTATAGTATTAGACAGACATTGCCTCTGGTGAAGCCATGTTGGTTTTCTCTAATCACCCGTTCCCTGTGTTCTGTATGCTTCACCATAAATTCCAGGCTGAACTGTTCCATGATTTTACCTGGCACAGAAGTGAGGCTAACTGACAGTAGTTCCCAGGGTCCTCCTCATTACCCCTTTTAAAAATGGTTGTGATACTGTTTTCTCTAGTCACTGGGGACTTTGCCTGACTGCCACAACTTTTTAAATATAATGGAAACCAGCTTAATGACTGCATCTGCCAATTGTCTTGGGACACTTGGGACCCTTGTTGGGTCTCATGGACTTGTGTTAAGTTCAGGTTTCTCAGATTATCTTGAACCCGCTTTTCCTCTGTAATGAGAGGGACTTCATTCCTTCAGTCACTGCCTTGAGGTTCAGGGACTTGGAAGATGTGGGAAAAGTGACTGCCAGTAAAAACCAAAACAGAATATAATTACTAAATATCAGTTTATGTTGCTGTATAATGGATAACAGGATTACACTAAGTCATACGTCACATTAACATTTGGGAAAATATATATGTTGATTCAAGTTTGTCACTGGTCACCTCAGCATTGCTTCTCATCAGCAGAGACTACAGATCTCCTTAGCTATTTATCACAAAAACCCACAAATGGTCCTTACCTTAGATAAATAAATAAGGCTTTCATCTTTGCCGTGGTATATTCAGCAGTGCAATTATGAACCACTTCAACCAAATACAGGAAATGTTAGCAGCCTGTGTCCTTGGCAATATGTAAATCAGGAGAAAAAAAAAATAGTAAGCTTCCTCCTTTTGGATAGAAAAGACAAAAGGGACATAATAAGCTGTCTAAGGGAGAAGCTTGGATTGCTTTTTATCTTAAAGTAATGGTGCCCTGCAAGCACACATGTAGCCTGGATCAAAACAGTTAAATGTCTATTGTCTGTTCTTTGCAAACTTCTTGTCTATTTCCGGTGAACAGGCTTTTTACTCAAGATCCAAAATTCGGCTGCTGATGAATTCTTAAAAATGCTTTCACTTTGTGATTTTCTTTCATCAGTTGTCCTTCCTGGCAACTTTGTGTAAGAGGGTTCTGGACCTGGATACCATAACATCAGCAGTATTGTATATAGCATCAGCTTCCTAACTTTAATGTGATCAGGATGTTATGACCAGTTATAGAAGGCAGTCATCTGGCCTACTGGTATGAAGTCTGCTAATGGATGTCTGAATGAAATTTTTCTAGAGAAAATGTCCTTATATGCTGTCATAGTATTTTACCTGAAGTTCTCTGATTCAAGCCTTCAACCTTGTTAGATCCTACATTGAATGAGTATTGTTACTGAAACCAATCAGACTAGAAAAAAGCATCAAGCAAACCATGGAATTAAATATCATACTGTATTGGGGAAAAAGTATCTGTTTGGAATACGCTGTAAAATCTCTTTTCTACATATTCTTAGCCACAATTTTTTTTTTATACTATTACATGAGTTGTAAGAAAGGACAGTTAACACATCAAGTACCAAATACTTACATTCTTGGGATGAGGATCTGATTGTACTGATGCAGCTTGGCCATTTCAAGTTAAAAGCAAGTTTTTACTAGGCCAAGGAGTTTCTTTGAAAAAGAAATGTCATTGTAGCTGTACCTGTAGATATATAGATGGTGTTATATCGTAATCAGTTTAGTAGTACAAATGCATATAGGACACTCATGATAAAAGAAATGGAATAAAGAGAGAAAGAATAATCACTTGCAACTACAAGCTCTGCATGACCTTGAAAATGGAAGATCACAAAGGATTCAAATATATGGTGCAACATAGAAATGATTTAAAATACTCTTAAAAGAAACAGCTGTAGCAAGATGAGAAGAAAACAGATAATTGACACCAGATGTCCCTCTCAGACAGTGATGAAAGAGTAATTACAGAGGGAGAGATAGCATCCTGCAGAGAGCAGATGAGCTTTACCAGCAGCTCTACAAGAATGCATAGAGACAAACATGACAAGTTTCACCATCTCCTATGACATAAAAACAGACATGAAAAAAAAAGTCTTACCTTATGCATGCAAAAGAAGATAGAGAAGGTCATGAAGCCTTTAAGAGGAAAAATACCTGGGACAGATGGCATCACTAGTGATATCATAAAAGTTGGAGGAAACCCAGTAGCTCAGCCAGAAAAGCTAATCAACTTGAACTACAGTGAACAAAGTGTCAAAGGACTGAAATTATACTATAATCACTCTTCCGCATTGTAAAAATGCCAAAGGTGCTAAGAGACATACAGCCTTCTTATAGACTTCCAGCCATTTCTTATGTTGCGGAGCACATTAGCTGAGCAATTGACTTTTGTAACAGCTACAGTTCAACTACTCAAAAATAGATAAGAATACTTTATAGAGCGTATTTCATGTTGGTCGAGTAAACTCCTAAATGCACATCATTTCATGAGACAGATAATGACTCTGACAGACTCTATCTACGTGCCTAAGTAATGATATACCAAAATGTGAAAAATAAATTCCCCCAAATCAAACCCTAACAAAATGACACACTTCTCTACATACACTCCCTAGGGAGGGGATGAGAGGGATCATGGACTATATGTGACAGATGTTAGTCAGAGTGCTTAAAGCTCTACTGGGAAGCAATTACATTTTAGTGATGAGGGTGGCTTGAGAATCTACACAAAGCAGAAAATTATGAGCAAAAAGTAACCTCTGAATATATGAATATGCCTGCACATCCCTTCTGAATAAATGTTAATATTGATAGGAATGTTTTCAATCTATAATAGACATTTTCCCAAGTATGCGTCTAAAAATAATATGTTATTTTTAGCATTTTTAGTGACTCTAGACAACTTGTTCAGAACCTGTCTGATTAGGTTTGTTCAGTACCTGAACTTCAATTAAAATCCATAATCACTAGGCACCTAACAATATGTCTTTAACAAAATGATGTGTTTCAGAGCTGCTGAACAATACTGTTTCCTTTGATTATACATCTATACTTTGTATTACTTTTTGGATATGGGAGAAATTAGATTTTTAAATGCCCTTTTACTTTATGCTGGTTTTCATTTTCTAATTTGATTCTAGTTTGCTACTGCTGTGTTTGTCCAACAAACCAAATTAGTTTTGAAGAACCTTTTCATGACAAAGGCGCTCTTTTATTTCCTGGGGAATGTGTTAACTAATTTTTTCGAATCAGCTAATGTAAGTTGGAACACAGAAAGGTGAAAGCATGCTGGAGTTTTTTATTATACTGTTAAAATGCTTCCTGAGGAACTCTAATTAGATAGCTCTTTGTTAACATTGTATTTCTAAGGTATTCTAGGTTTTTTTGTAAGAATATTCATTGATGGGACAGTGACTGAAAAATTCAAATGTAACTTCAGGTTAACTTCCTAGAAGGTTAGAAATATGGGAACTTTTTCTTCATGGGACAGTGGAAACATTATTAAATGACTTGAAGGAATGACTCAGTCATTACTAACATTTCATTTATGATTTAATGTAAAAATATTGGATTCAGAAGCAAATCTTCATCAGCTGAAGAGAGCTGTACAGCGCTCTTATCAGTACAAATAGTATCTTTGTTGGTAGATCAAGGCATAATTACATCTATTCAATGAGCTTTCAATCAGAGCCGTGGTGAAGTACACTAGTTCTTATTATAAAAAAAAAAAAAACCTGGTAAAATAATTTGGATGTCAGTCTAACAACTATGCTTTCTTGAACGTTTGCATGTGCAAAAAGGCTTTCGTGCACTCAAGAAAAGCTCTATAGTATTGGTGTATTTACGATTTGCAACAGTGGAATTTTCAGAGGGAAAATTAAAAACCTATAAAATGTGTTTGCAACAAGGGCATAAATGTTTCATATAGTGAGCTCATGCTCTTCAGATAGCTTTAGGCATGGATTTTAAATAAGCAGGTTTCCACTCTTCAATAGCACCATTGAGTGTACTCCATCAAGACAACTGGCAGTCCAAACAAAGAACATTATCAAACATGTGTGAAATGGTAATTATGCAACCATCATTAGTCAAATCAGCAGCTGTTAGAAGAAAACTCTAAGTGACAGATGGAAACATTCTTTTTCTTTTCCTTCCTCTGTTTCCATCTCCCTCCCTCTCTCTGCCTAGATAAGACCTTATTAAACTGAATCTTCCTGGGAAAGTGGGGCATTAAAAATAAAGATGAACCACTTTCTCTTAACTTGTGCTCAGCAGTGTTTTGCGAATTTGTCATAAACAGGTAAATAATGAACAACAATGCCCTCTGATGGACTCTGTTTTGCTCTGTTGAAAGTAATATGTATGAAATCATTCAATTTCTGATTTTGTGTGGATAAAGGCAAAATTAATTAAAAAAGTAGAATCAAGCTGCATTTTTTCAATATGATTTTATGAAAGAGACTTTCTGAAATAAACTCTCTTCTTAGATGACTGCCTAGCTAAGTTACAAGGTATATTTCTTTTAAACAGTGTAATATATTCCTTTGTAAAGTAATAATAATTTCAATGGGACCAGTTACATTTAAGCACACATTTAAGTGTTTTGCCAGATGAGGGCCTCCTAATAATATTGATTTGCTTTCAGTTACTAAATGGATGGGAGAAATCATGGGACCTGACTAAATCAGAGCCAGATAATCATAGCAAATTTAAAGCAAATATTTCGAAAACTTCTTGTCCCCAGCAGAATTGAAACAGAAGTATCAAAATAAACTTTGAAATGCTGTTCTTGGTACTTTCTTGACCTTTCAGAACTATCAGATTTCCAAGAAGGAAAAGAAATAAGTTCAAAATGATAGAGAGCTTTTATAATATGTGCTCCCTTTCTCAAAACCAGTAACCTGTAGATAAGCTGCAACAAATTTGAAAATTTGGGTATACCAAAACTAAAACCTCAAACTGTTAATTATCAGAACTGGTTTCCAGTGCTTGAACTTGAGTTCCCCCATTACAAAAAAAATCAGTGTTAACAGTGGTTGCCAGTATAAACTAAATTTCTGTGTTTCTCTCTTTCTCCCGTTTATCCATATCTGACAACTCTTCAAGTAGTATCATAAAACTAAGAAATATATTAATTTCCTTTTCTATTATTCACAAGCTACAGTTACAGAATTAAGCAAATGATGCTCAGAAGAAACATTAAGTAAATAGTACTTAGATTAAAACTGCCACTAGAAATGTTTACTTTTGATTCAGAGGACACACCTCTTACGTGCAACACTGAGCCAAAATAAGGTAATGGACATAGCTTACCTCTGAAGACAGTCTTGCTATTTCCAGCATTACTAAACCTGACTCAGTGATTGAAGTTAACAGTGTAATTGCAGCCTCACTGAAGTTTGTAGAAAAATTTTGATTGATTTCAGTAGGTAAGTACTTCTTCACACTGCTTAGCAAGCATGGCTTGAAGTCTGTGTGTGAGAAAAGTCAGAACCTAAGGAGGTTCTGAAGAAATCCCTTTTCTGAGATTTTACTCTTTTTAAAAACTCTTTTCAATGTCCAACACATGTTGTAGTCTAAAAGCAGCAGGGCCAAAACTGACTCAGAATAGGTAATGAAATATGTCTCTTGTTTGTATCATGCACATTTGGAAAAGATGTGAGCCACAAAGAGATACACTGCATGAAGAAGACAGATAAAATAGATTCAGTTTCAGTTCTCCATGCTGATGAGCACTAGAAATGTTTAAAATCAGGACCATTTTTAAAGAGTTCACCGTGAATGTTCATTTTGTTTTGATCTATCCATCTTCTCAAAAGTAATTCTTTGCATAAAAACTCATTGTAAAATCTCTATATAGTTAAGTTCTCTGGATGTGTCCTGTGGGTAGACACAAGTGCACAAATGCAGACTTATATGGTGAATGTAGAAGAGAAAATCTAATTTTGGCTTTTTCCTGTATGTAGCATGATGACAATAATAACTACATATTTTTTTTTCACTTTTATCTTCACCACAAGAAAAGCACATATATGCATATAGGCAGAGGCATGGGTAACAGTAGCACAGACCAGAAACATTTTTTTTCCCTTTTCAGCCTTTACATGCATTTGAGACCTTAACATATTGATAGATAATAGATTTTTAGTTATTTTTAAACATATTCTTTCTAATCCACTCTTAAGGTGGTTGTTTTTTTTTTTTTCGAAAAGTAACATGAATGATCATTTATTCCATTTTTAAACTATCCATAGTATGCAATGGTTTTAGATTTCAATAACTGCTTTCTAATGTTTCTTTTATGTTACTTGCTGATTCCTAGGAGCTGTATCTTGTTTTAGGAACAGAAATCATCTAATGGGCTGACACTATTTTAGAGGTATAAATTTAATGATGAATCAATTCATTTTTCTGATACTCGTGAGAGGATACTATTTAAGACTTAAAAAAAAAAAGAAAAAAATTACTAGTTTGGGGGCATAAAAAAGGAATATATTCCTTTGAAAATTGTAATTGTTGCTTCACATTTTTTTTTTTTTAAATGTTTGAACATGTCAGTATAAAAGTAAACATTTTCTAAGATGTCCTGGAATATTAGATCATATAATGTTTCAGATAACATGACTGATCTATGCATTATTACAGCTTGCCAGTGTTTATCCTAATTCTTATTTTATGCTTACAAACTAATGAAGGAGGAGCAGACCAGTTGCACAACTTGCCTGAATATTTGGCTGGCTTGATTCATGGCTGTCAGGAGAGGTGGTTTTGTTATTTTTGTAATTTGAACCTCAAAATACTGCTGAAGGCTATGTAAGAACTCAGAGTGTCAGGGTAATAACTGGAGTTGACATAACAATCTATCTTCTGAACTCATTTACCTACTCAAATTTTCAAGTAACCTGAGAGTAATATTAAGAAATTATTATAATTTTGTTTTGTATTATTTCAGTTAGTTCCCTAGTTAATCAGCTAGAACTTCAGCATGATTTAATTCTTATTTTTTTGCCACACATTTTTACATATCGAAGTATAAAATTGCAGTAAGTACTTTCATGAAGATGTGGGTGTCTTGTCAGTGAATCAGCTCAATATTTTATTTCTGCATTATAAGGTTATACTCAAAATCTTTTATATCTGCCCTTTCACAAATTTATTTTGGAGTCAAGTCTGCCATCTTATACAGCAAGAGCTCTTTATGCTAGGTTTATATTTAGTTCCTTTGGGGTGTAGAACTTCTAGTAAACTTAACACATGATGGGCTGTTTATGTTATGGTCTTGTTGCAAAAAATCCTCCTTGAATTATTTTTGACATTTTTATAAGCTGTCTTATATCAAAGCCATTGATGAAACATGCCTCATTAATTGAGAGAACATCTATTGCCCTTCATATAAAAGTCTCAAAGTAAGAATTCAGATTTTTCCTTCCTGCATTGGCATGAAGGTGCTGATCTTTCTAATAAGTGTTGCTCCAAAAGAAAATGATTTATACCTTTTCAAAACTTTCTATTTCATTTAAAAAAAAATAAAAAATATTAACTTTACTCATTAAGAAGGAAAACTGTGAAGAAACCTGACAATCATTCACCTGATTAAAAAGAAAGGCTGAAGCACAGTTTGTGCATTGGGAATGTGCTTATCCTGTCTAATAAGGTGTGCAGGCCCAGCTTCAGAAGGCAAATCCAAGCCTTATCCTCCTGTGGGACAGGACAAAGTGATTGCAGACCCAAGTTAGCTGAGAAACCCTCCTATATTCTAGTCAAGGCTGGGAAGAGAAGAGATGTAAGTGCACTCTCTCTAAATATCAAAGGAAGTTAAGAATGGTCGGAGAAGTTTAAAATTTATCAAAGTTAAGTTTCAAATAAGTATGTTGACAGTGTTACAATGGAACTATAAATGTTGGTAACTTGATATAATTACTCCTGATGCAATGCAAGGAATGCAGGCAGTAGGACAATAGGAAGTTGAAAGAAGAAAGAAAGGAAGTCCCCTTTACTTATATTGCTTTTCAGAGTGGTGCTTTTATTCCCCAAACTGTGGCTTACGTGTCAATTTGGAGCATTTTTACAGGTGGCATTAAGAGTCCTTGCCTGACAAAATGATGCAGCAAGCCGATATCTCTGCATGGGACTGAATGACTAAAGCGCATGGCATGCAAGTGCAAAGGAGATGTTGCATGACTGCTATGCTTCAGATATATCTGGTAAAAGTCACAGGAGAGAATCAATACAAGAAAAAATAAAACTACATTTTTTTCCATCAGCACTATTTCAGGCCACCTTGGCCTACCCCTTTCCACTGCTTCTCTTGATCCATCCTAGTCCAGACACTCTTAGCAAAAGAATCATGGTAATATAATTATCCCTAGGCATTTCTAGAACTTCAAAACTTAGCACATTTTACATGTGAAGACCAGTCTTGAATTTGTACCCAGGCTTCAAAAGTTAGGTTCACTTTTAAAAGGTTTAAATGAAGAATACGTCCCCCTAAACATTTGAAAGATGAAAGTTAGAAAATGAAACAGGGAATTGTCTCAGTAGTGATTTTGGACGGTCTTCTTAAGAAAAAATTAAGAATAATAAGAAATACAGCATAATATATTGAAATATAATATAGTGTAAATATAATCCAAGTAGGATGAAGAAACTGATAAGAAAATACTCTCAGTTTAATAAGGCATTTTTGAAAATATTTGAAATATAAGAAAAACAGTACATCCTCACAGATTTTTAATAGAACATACAATAGCATAAACCCAGAATAGCTGGTAAGTCTCTCTCACTTATAAATGCAATCAAAAACCTCATTTTCCCGTAAGTTAAATTGAATTGTGTAGAAATAGCAAATAGTGACACTAATAATTACTGAATTTCTATATTAATAAAAACCTGGGACTTCATAAATACCAGTGTCCTAAACCATATACAGTGTATGTTAATTTTCAATAATTATAAATTCAGTGGTTATGTCTGCTTCTCCGGTATATACTTATATTTGTCAATATAAATAAACAGAAAAGCTGCAAATATTTATTGGAATTGAAAAGATCATGAAAATATACCATTTATTTATAGTAAAGGAGTCGAACTGATTATACTGCACATTTTGCTTCTTCAGATAGGCACTGTCACGTTAAGATACCAGGCAGTCTATCCGCTTCCCAAGAAGGATGAGACCCTTGTATCCAACCTGCCTGCCCTCCCTAGGCAGCCCTCAAAGTTGGAGAGTGTTCACCCAACCTATTCAGGGATCCTATGAGCAGCACCACGCTGGTAGAGGTTAGGGAGACCAGTCCACTCACTTCCCAGGAAGGACGAGACCCTTGTATCCGACCCACCTACCCCCCCTTTGGGTAGCTTACGAAGTCGGAGGGTGTTCGTTTAACCTATGCAGGAACCTCACGAGCAGCATGTTAGGCCAAATCCCTTAAAAGTTTCCGGAAACTTATATATATAATAAATTTATTACATATACTTGCGACAGGATACAGGTTCAAGATAGCAGGTGATAGTGACTGACTACGAAAACAGAGTTCGTTAGAATTAAAACTGATCAGTGATAATACTAATAGCTAGCAAGATGTTAGTAATTAAATGCTCATAACAAAGAGCTCTTACCCAATAGGTGTCCCTATGGGGGGTGGGAGAAGAGAGATCCAGCCTGTTGACTGATCACAGACGTTTCGATGGAGGGCTTCTCCCACCATATCCCCTTTCTATTTCTCCAATTTATACTATTTCTTTACTTTTAGGTGGAGCTTGAGTTACTCTAGTCATAAATGCCTTTCATA
>WYDI02011129.1:0-19079 GCA_009867235.2 Psittacus erithacus
TTAAGTTTGAACCCATTACCCCTTGTCCTATCACTACAGTCCCTAATGAAGAGTCCCTCCCCAGCATCCTTATAGGTTGAACGGGGCTTGAGCAACCTGGTCTAGTGGAAGGTGTCTCTGCCCATGCCAGGGGGTTGGAACTGGATGGTATTTAAAGTCCCTTCCAACCCAAACCATTCCATGTTTCTTCACACTCCAGTTACTTCCTTCTCTTTAACCATATGGGGGAAAAAACATGTTCCAAATAATTTACTTTATTCAATTAATATCTGTAATATTTTTTCCAGTTTCTTCATACATAGAAAAGAAAAAAAACCTGAAGTGTTGCTTTGCTGCATCTTTATGTATCAGCTTTGCATTCTTTTTGCTATTTTTAATTTCTACTAGGTTTCTTTTTTTTAGTACCTTTTGATACACCTCTTTTCCCATCTTTTGTTTGCAGGGTGAGGTGGCTACACAGCATTCAAGGTGAGGATGTCTCATTGACCTCTGTTGTGACCAGACAATGTTTATATCTATGAATTACTTTCATCTAACTCCAGGAGGGAGGAGGGGAAAGGTAAAAATAAAAGGGAAGAAAAATAGAGAAAGGAGGCTTGCTTTATTTTCAGAAGGTTAAATATTAGCTGTTGCCAATGGACAAGCCAGGAGCCATGGGGCAGACTTTGAGAAATTGCCATTTACACTGCTGAGAATCTGGCTTCCTCTTTGTGACCTCTAATTATGTCAGAGCACCTTTGAAACTTCACACTATGATTTGGAATTGGAGTTATACTTGGCATACTAGCACTATCACTGCATTTTGCTTCCTTTTTCCCCCCAGTGGATTTTCATCTCACAGGCAGACAGGAAAGCAGGGGAAGGGAGGGGAGGAAAAGGAAAAAAAGATGGTTTTAATTCTACTTCTGCATGGGGCCACAGAAATCTTTCAAGCTAAACACAGCACAGACTGAAAAAGAAGTGAGAGGAGATTATCAGGAGCCTGGCAAGAGGGGAGTGCAGTTGGTGGTCAGGTGAAGGCTGCTTTGGAGGATAAACAATTTATGTGTTATCAGCACAGGAGACAGAACAGTAGCTCCCTACACTGAGAGGAGATTAAAAAGCAACAATAGCCTTTTCTGTACACCACAGGCCAATCTGCTATCGGTATGGAAAGCTGAGAAGCTGCTTAGAGCTGATGTTTGTTTAATTTGTACCTGCACCCACTTGAACTGTGAAAATGACGTGGTACTTTTCAGAACATATGCATATGCCTTCCATGTGGCACTGTTTTGTGAAAGAGCTTGTGCCAGTTAATCTAGCAGTGCTATAAGATTTGCTGCGAGTATAAAAGACGTGTCGTGTCCCACCCCCCGTAGCCTTGTGGCTCAGAAAATAATGAGGGAAAATTGTTGTATTTTGCTTGGTTGGGGTTTTTTTTTTGTTGTTTTATTTGGTTTTGGGGGGTTGGTTTTGTTAGGGTGTTTTTCTCTCCTTTTAGAATCAGTTTTAATGGGGAGCTGATGATAATCATGTCTGTAATAAAGACCAAAGCAAACTGGCCTCCTGCTGGCACAGTATTTCAGTTAGGAAGCAATGGCTCAGTTTAGACCCAAGATAATTAATACTCTTGATGAATCAGTGCAGCACGCTTCCTATTTTGGAAGAAAGAGAGGGATGAAGGAGCAGTCCAGGCGGGTTGTCAAGACATTCAAACAAGAGTTAGGAGACAGAGGTTTTTTTTTGCTGCTACTGATTTTCAGTGTGTCCTTGAGCCAGCCATTTATCCTTTTCCCTTTCCCTTTTGCCTCTAGACAACATTTTATCTGCTACCAACTCTTTGCAGGTAGAGACCGGTTTCCAGCAATGTCCCTGACTGCTCCAAAAGAAACATGATAAGACATTTTCTGAAAGTCCTTAGCACACTGAGAATTGGAAACCTGGGCTATGTAAGCAAGACTAGAGCTGAGCTTCTTTAGAATATACTCTTATACAGGGACAGCTGCTTTCTGTGTGCTCCTTTACAGTACCTTAGCAAGACTGTGACTCAATTGCTTCTGTATACATACAGTCAATACCATGGTAATAATGAGATGGGTTATTTAGCAAACTCTGCTTACCTGACACAATATATCCTGACATTACCCAGGCTGTTGTAAGCCATCCATAGTGAATTCACTCTTTTGTCTGATATTATTAGCTGGTGGGTAATCTGGATGAGTATCTGGTTTACAGTCTCAAACTGGGTCACTTACTACAATTGTAATACTACACTAATAAGATAATTTAGGGATACAGGGACATTGATACAAAGACATTAAGGCTTTGTTATGGTGTCAGTTATCACACTCCTCCTGAAGTTTCTGATCTTCATTGCAAAATGTATTTTGATTTCACATATTGAAAGGCTGATGCAGACAGTCACTACGCTGCTGGCTGGAAAGAAACCCAAAGCTTACTCTCACTCGCAGTACATCTCTATGTATTTGTTCTTGTTACAGGTTTACCATTTTGCCGAAACAGCATTTCTCTTTCCTCAGGTATGTATTCCCCTGATGCACGTGCGGAGGATGGTCAGATATTTTCAACCTTCACTCCAACGTATCAGACAAGCCTAAACTTCATAATTATCTTTCTGGTTTTTTTGCATGATGTTGCACTACCAGAGTAAAGGCTTCATAACATATCTGGGTTCAGGAAATCCATATGAACATCTGCCTCACTGGTATAAAATCAAATTGAGATGGAGTTGCAGTTCAAGACAGATACAGATGGAAGCAAATCAGTTGCATTCACTTTCCATTTCTCCTGGCTGGAGATACGGGCATTTACACCTTGTGTCTCCTGCTGAGTCCAGTCATGGTAAATCCATTAGCCAGAAGGCAAGGATAGGGCTCATTATTGTGGTCTCAATTCTTCTCTGAAATTGTTGGACGCATTTTTGACCCTTCTTGGGTCTCTTTGCTATCTTCTTTTAGGTAGAGTTAGGAATAATTTAGAGCCTCAGAGCATGCATTGATAATAATCAGAAGTTACATCAAAACCTTTTCATATATGAGTTTTAATTTGCTGGCTTCATCTAAAGACTGGGATGTTGGAAAAAATACTATCTTTAAATCAGTTTCTCCTCTCTTGCTGGAAGAGTTTCTGGGTTATACTGTACAGAAGAAAAAACACTAATTCTTGTATTTGATCAAGATCTGTCAATATGGAAACAGAAGGGCTTATTCTATTCTTGACTGCTCAGATTTTAACAGTGCTTTAGACTGGTGTAAGGTCAGACTCATTTCTGACATGATTTTATATAAAGCATGTTAATTCCTCTGAATTGAAAGGTATGAAATTCATATTTGTTGTATTATTGTGTTGAGATGATGGAATTTTGCTGTTCCATTTGCAAGTCAGCTTTAAAAGTGTGGCTTGATAGGCTCCATAGCTGTGCAGGCAGAAAGCTCTGAGCTCTCAGATGGTCTTTTGTTTGATAAACAGTGGTGCAGGGAAGACCAGGAAATCTTGCTGCTGCATTCTTTGCAGTCACAGCATTTCTCAGACTGCACGCTTGTGATGCAAGTTATCATGTATTAATTATTACACATTGTCTTTTCTAGCTGAATAATTGATCTCTCATTCCAGGTGTTCTGCTGCCTGTAGTTTACAGTTACATCCCAGTTCACAGGCTGCTCACTGTTGCTTTCCTATGCGTACTGCACAATGGCTTGAATTCTGTTCATTTCTTTCTGGTTTTGTGTGGTTTCATTTTCACAAGCACTTCTGAATCAAAAGAATTTTTAAGGATTTCACAGTGAAATAATTGCATGAATCAGGGTTTGGCCTCCAATAACCTTATCATCCGTTAACACAGGACCTGGGGTTCAGTCACTGCTGACATTCATCAAGTCTTCCTTCTGTCACTGAATCCTGGAGCAGAAGAGGAAATATCCCCTGTCACACGCATGCATGTAAACATGCGTTCTCCCTGGTTTTCAAAAGTCATTTGATTTTTGTTTGCAACCAGCTTAATATACAAGTTCTTTCCAACTGAAGTAACTCAACATGTAATGTTGGAAGTGTTTTCAACAGTGTCTTGGTAAGAAAAATCTGTGGTTTATTGGTTAGTTGTTTTCCTTTCTAATTATTAAATCTAGTAATGCTTCCTCTATGCTTTATGGAAACTAAGGCATCTGATACCTTATATATCCTCTTCATCTCTGTGGACCAAACTCCATGACAAATGCCCATGATATTCTGATGCTTTTTTTCATCTAAGCTGTCATCATCTATTACATTATCATCTCTGTCTTATGAGTACTTTACTGGAACAAGAAATCCCTTCCATTAACATAAAGAGCTGAAGTCCAGTGACCTGACTGTCTCAAGAGTTGACTTGGAGCATTTCTACATGGAAAACTTCTGGTTTTCTGGCAAAATATTTCCTTTTTCAATTTGTATTTGTTCTGTTTCTTCAGGAAAAAAAAAAAAAAGAAATTTTACTCATAAACATATTTTTACACAGTCTGCAAATGTTATTTACTTTAAATAAGATGGGAAAATGTTAATTTAAAAATGCATTATTAAAATTAGAGCTTACTTAATTCAGTGGCAAATATGCATTGATACTTGAAGTGCTAAGGAACTGCTCACTCAATTATATAGTTGCTATACTTTCTTATTAAGGAATAACAGAGACTGTGAACTTCATCCTATTGACTTATCACTACACCCATCCTCAGAAATACTTATATGCAAGCGTCTCTGCAGGAATTGCTCAGTTCTTGTCTCTAAAAAGTAAGCAATGCATCTTCTAAAGAACTCATCAGAGAAGTCTGAATTAAAACAGAAACACTCTGATGCCCTCCCACTTTCTCTCAGATGCTCTGAATGCTATGTGTGATTTCATACCAGCCTACTACAACAAGCTACTGAAGTGGATCTCTTTTTAAAACTAAGAAATCTTGGAGGAAGCTTGTGCTATGGGGCACTATTGCTGAAACAGAGCAAAACAGAGTTAATAAAATAAAGGCACCAAACACAAAATGAGGCTGCCAAAGCAAATACACTTGTCATGGTTTACTTGCAGTCTCTCTGCAGTGTTGAAGCTGAGTTAGAAGTGGCCACATTAGCCATTCCATCAAGGTCAAGGATCCCGGATGAGTTGCTATGGGAAACAAATTACTGAGGTGTCAGCTGGAGCTGAAGGTTCAGCTATGAAGGAACTTTACCCATTATATGCTTGAAAGATTTCCAGAACAATATAGGCTGGAAAAGAGCATACTGGTAATAACAAGTCCAGGAAAGCAGATGTTTCATTGACCTTTGCTCTATGCATTTGAACTACCCATTTGCCAGCATGCCTGGATGGACCAGAAAGGAATTGCAAAAAAGGGTTTGCTCTCCTGAGGCAATGGTAAATAAATAAATAATTAAGATTTCAGATATTATGTGATTTTTATAGGCGACTATGCAAAAGAAACTCAAAAGCATATGAAACTACCTGGGACTCGTGCCTTGTTCTTAGAGATGAGGATAGACAGTTGTGATTTTATCACAGCATTGGTTTCAGTTGGAGGAATTGAAAGCCAGTGAAGGGGCAAGCTAACTTGACATTTAGGTGGAACCCCACCCAAACCCCAGTTTCATTCTCTCTGTTCACTTAGTAAATGGTCACTGTGAATGTTAACTTAGCTGGAGTTATCTGTGGGAAGAGAATTAGGAGGACTAGACCTTCAATTCAACACTGACATTCCTCTTTTCAAGGCAATCTGCTACTATTGACCCCATGAAGCTTACCTCCAGATTTGTAGAAGCTGGGATAGTTTCAGTTTCCACCAAGAAGTAACTTTGACAAATGACAGAATTTATGGTTAATTACACACAGGCTTGTACAGAAAAGTTTAGGGTAAATCCCTCTGTCCTAGTTTGATACTGCTGATCTAGCTGCTCACTCAGCTTGCAGAGAGTGTTGCTATCACTGAAAGAAGAATGAAACAGCTTGTCTTTACAACATCATTTGTCTAAATTTTCTCATCCATTACACTGTTTTCCATTGCAGAACTTTACATTGTTTATCCAGGAACAGAAAAGGGACTTGACTTTCTCTACTGAGGTAGAAAACATCTGCTCTTGAGACATTGGATGTTGACTACTGGGTAAAACAAATAAGTATAATTAACTTTCATTAATGAAGAGATTTTGCTACACAGCAGATGAAATTCTGGCCTACCGTTTCCTTGACTTCAGGCTGTTTTTCCCAGGGGCAATCTTTTCTTCTCTCACTTGTTCCTACTATGGCTTTTTGTTTTGAGATTCCTGGTTAGATCATAGAATCACAGAATTGCTTGGATTGGAAGGGACCTTAGGAATTAATAGTTCCAACCCCTGCCATGGGGAGGGACACCCTCCACTAGACCAGGTTGCTCTGAGTCCCATCTAACCTGGCCTTGAACACTGCCAGGGATCGGCAGCCACAGCTTCCTTGGGCAACCTGTGCCAGCCTCACCACCCTCACAAGTCTACTTTACAGATGGGACTGGGAAAAAGAATCAGGCATGAACATCTATTGGTAAGCACCTTGCATCATTTCCACACCCTCTGTAATACTAAAAAACTTGAAAAGAGATATTATTGGGTAATTTTCATAGAAATAAGGTAAACGAAAACAACCAACCAAAGAGGAGGTCTAAGAATAACAGTAGTATTTGAGCTACTACAGTACTTCATGGGACTTCACTGGGAATGCTTCAAGTGTTCCCATACTTGTGTCTGTATCTGTATGTTATAGCCAGGACCTCAGGGTTCAGATGACTCTCAATATAAACATATAATGTCAGAATCAGGAGAGATATTTCTAGAAAGGACAAAGGGACAGGCATTATTCTGTAAGAAGGCATTATTCTTCTCCAAATATGCCTGTCTTGCTTTTTCTTTGTGCTACTTGTTGGATTGTAATGGTCTAGAGTGAGTAAATGCTGGATGTTACATTTTATGGCAGTGAAAAAACTTTGAAGCTTTGGAAGTTCTTTTTTTTCCTTTAGGTTAGGTTTTAATGCACGTAAGTATTAAGCAGGAATAACGGAAGGTAACATCACTGACAGAACTGTACTAGAAGATCTGTAAATCAAACCAGAATTTACATACCATCTGACAGCTGTATTGGAAACATCTGTGTGACCCCTCATTTCAGCTACTATTTCAATAGTAGGGATTTTTTGGGCAATTGCAGCTCAAATGTGAGTTACCTCCACATACTCAAGAAGCCTGAGTTGAAGCTGCACTAATGAGAACAAGATTTCTAAATGGAGAGATGCAGCCTCTGCCTGCTATAGAACTTGTTGCTGGCATGATTTCTTTTAAGCCTTTGCTAGTTAGCATCATGGAGCAAGTACAGGTATTTCTGGGAAAGCTCTGTAGGAGAACTTGAAAATAATCTCTGTCTATTTCAACTGTTGCCCTAAAGAGCAAATGATTCTACATTAAGGATCTCTGTGCAGCTAGAGATTGCTTTGCCAGTCACTGAAATAGAAACAGGGGAAGTGGGACAGATGTTCAGCTCTGCACTGCAGCCAGAGCAAAAGTAGGAAAATACCTGAATTGGAGAACTCAAAGAAATAACGGGAAAGGAGAGAAGCTAAATAAAGCAAAGTTTCATTGTTGCTTAGGTGAAGGTGGATTAGGAATCACTGGTCAACTAAGGGAAGATGCTTTTGACATCTGTGATGCTAAGTGAAAATACCCTAAATGTAGGGAACCTAACTAGCTTTAATATGAAGTTATAAACTGGGCTGATGTCATTACAAGAAACCTTGAAACTGTTATCAAAGTTACTTTTTCTATATGATTAAATCTGCTGTAAGAAAAGCTAGTGCTACTTCACAGCTTTTCTCCTATGAAAGCTAGGAAAGTGCTTGATTTATTAAGACATCTTCAGTATTGATTTGGCACTGGATTTACCAAAAGACATGCTCATCCCATAGACTATACCTATGTTAGAGGGCACAAACTGAGGCAATGTGGGTTTTATACTGATGGCTTTCAGCTACAAGTAACTAGGGAAAGTCTGCTCTTGTCTGTGCTGCCTTTGGAAGAGACTATAGTGATTGTTTGCAGTCTAGGAGGCTAGGATCAATAACCTGGGTGCCCTCTCTAGGTTTTCTTATTATCTTTTTCACATTTTTCTTAGAAAAAAAAGGGAAAACATCTACTTAGCAGGCCTGAAGTTAGGCCACAAGTGTCAAATGGAAAGAAACAGTGATGGACAGAACAAGGGCAAAAGAATCAACACTGATGAACTAGTGTAGTGGCTGGGTAAGAAAAAGAGGAAATGTAGGAAGCCAGAGCAGATCCAGTCGTACCATATGGCTGGACTGGGGCTAAAAGAAGAATATATGTTCTCTGGATAGTTTATAGTTAGAATAAGGGCAGTAAATTGCCTGTCCAAAGTCAGACCAGCATCATCTTTCAGGAAAATGGTCTTAATCTCAGCAGTTTGGGGATTATTCAGGTTAATGATAAATCTTGACTGCTTTCAGTGTTCATGTTGTCTTTGAATCTATTCTATAATAAGATGTATGTTACATTCTGCTTCCCTATCTACCCCTCATCAAAAGAACACTCTTTAGTCAGGACAGTACTTATTCCTACATTGGTCTTTCACTAGTCTTGTTACTTTATATATAAAGAACACAAATGATCATGTAAACGTGATATTTTCTGTACTGGAGCAGCCTGGACAGGGTCCATTAAGATCATATCTAGCCTCTGTCACTGTTGAATACCAATATCCGTGTACACAAAGCACAAGAAACATCAAGAAAGGTGAAGTAACTCAACCATAGAAGAACCTTTGCCTTAACTCTATTAGTTTGTGATTGCCTTTGCAAGCTGTGAGAGTAATGGTTATACATAGCAAAAGGTGAGTTTGGGGTTTTTTATCTGGTTGTTTCTTGAGTTTGACTTTTTTGGACCCATGGAAATGTAATATGTGATGATTGCTGTGCATATGAAAATTATGAAGTGTGTTTTACTCTGAGAAACGCTGTCTTAGACATCATGTGGCAAACATTCTCCAAGATGCATAATTTTAATAGGGAGAGCTTCTGTGTGTAGCAATCTTTACATATATAGGATTTTACATTCTATTTCTCATTTTTGTTTGTTGATCATGAGAGATTAAATAATAAATTGCTTTATTAGCAGCCAGAATTTTCTTTCTGCCATCATATCTTATCAACTTCATGCTTCCTTAAGCTCTGTGTACCTCTTCCATGTTACTAGTTTTTCTCTTTAACCATTTCTGGCCGATTGACTCTTTCAGAATCTGTTTTACAGCAACACACTTATATGGGTTAAAGGTATATTTTTCAAGCAGTTTATGCTCCTGATTATGTAGATAGATACCTGCTAGGCTTTTCAGAGATGTCTTGAGCACAGAATATTTGCAATTGATCTTAATAAACCTTCAGTACCCACCTAATTTGTAAATTTAATTGGGTGCCAAATGTCTTTGACAGGCTGGCCCAAAGCAATCAGAGTCATGCGTGCAAGACCAGATGTGACATAACTTTTAGACTAGAATATTACAGCACTCACCATGTCGATGCTTCTTTTTGTGCACCCCAGCGTATGATTGGCTTTCTGGGCTGCAAGTGTACGCTGGTGTCTTCTGTCGAAATTTTATCTACCAGCATCCAAAGTCCTTCTCTGGTGCATTCATCACCCAGCCTGAACTGAGGCTGATGATTGCCTCAACTCAGGTAGAAGACCTTGCCTTTGTGTCTTTTGAACTTCGTGAAGTTCACATGGCCTCAGTCGTTAAGCCTATTAAAGGGCCTTTAGATGGTATCCCTTCTCTCAAGCAGCTAACGTGCACCACTCATCTTGATGTTATCAGGAAAGTTGCTGAGGGTGCACTCAATCCTACTGTCTGCATTACTGATGAAGATATTAGGTAGTATTGGTCCGAATACAGACCCTTCAGTGGTAACATCACTCATTACTGGTTTCCACTCGGATATTGAGTCACATCTTTGGATGCAGCCACCTAGTCAATTCCTTATCCATCTAACAGTCCATCCATCAAATCCACATCCCTCCAATTTAGCAGCACAAATATTTGGGGGGACCATACCAAAGGCCTTACACAAGTCCAGGCAGATGACATCCATAAAAACCCTTCCCTTGTCCAGTGATGCGGTCACTCACTGTAGAATGCCACTATATTGGTGATGCACAATTTGCCCTTGGTGAAACTGTGTTGGCTGTCTCTAATCCTCCTCCCTGTCTTCCATATGTTTTGACATTATCTTTCAGTAGGATCTGTTCCATGAACTTCTTTCTACAGGGTTGACTCCCAGTACCTCCAGCTGAGTTTGTTTTCTTTGAATTTCCTCAGTAGATAAAAAATAAATAAGACATTTTAATCCAGACATGAAAAAAATGCAGTGAAGCCCTTTAAAGTTCTTTTAGCCGGTGGAGTTACATCTGCTCTGTTGCTTTGTATCTTTGCTGAGACAACTATCCAGTATTGAATTTAATTAGCTTGTCATTTTTATATTGCTTACCAGAAATATCACTGTAAAGCAGCCTGGTTTTCTTCCTCCAAATCCATTAGGTACAGGGAATTCAGTAAAATGACATCTTGCAAGAAGATAGAAGGATTTGCACCAGGGCCATCTTTACTTTTTGGAAGTTTATAAGGAGATTTGGAAAGCACCAGCAGAGTAACTTCCTCTTAACCAGAAGTACAAGAAACTGAAAGTAAAAGGGGTTTGGTTTGGTTTGGATTGGTTTCATCCCTATTCCTCCACCCCCTAAAGAATCCTTGGTTCATTATAGAAGTATTGTTTACATGAGTATACTTATAGTGCCTGTTTTTTTGTCTTTGTTGTGTATGCGTAGCATATATTTGTTGGAAAAGTAGCAGGGAGCACTGCTCCTGATGCAACAAAACAACCTCAAGTTGTAAATGACATAGACTTACCACACGCTTGGCACAGAAAACCATCATGACTATTCCCAAGCCTGCTACTAACAAAACTTATTGTACTGAGCCCCTGTTCAGAATTGTGGCTAAACTAGGAATCTTCGCTGGAATGACTTGTAGCAAGTTGTACATTCTTTATTTGTGTTCAGATTGAATGCAGGGGGAAGAGGAATTTGAGGACTGGCATGCAGAAAGGAAAACTGATGAGGTCAGTTATCCACATTTTCAATTTTTATTAGTGGGAGGCATTTAAGATGTGGGATAATTTAAGAAGTTCTATAAATTAGTTGTGGATTGACACTTCACCGTTCTCCTGGAAGATTCAAATTATGTTGCTGATTCAGTTTAAAATTACATTTAAGGTACTTTAGTGCATTGTTGGCCAAACATTTTATTGTCTAGCAAGGCCAAAGACGATTTTGTTATACATAATGTACAGAAATCTGTTATACAAAGGAAAAGTCTATCATGAGTCACCTCCAATCTCAATAAATGTTAATGGAAAAGAGACATCAGGAAAATAGGTATACATGCCACAAGCCATGGTATTCCTCCATTCCTGAATATGGGAATTAGCTTCAAAATTAATATCTTCCAAGTCTGGGAGAAAATTCTTCCTTTTTTCTCTGTGTTTTTGCAATGCTTTATTTATTTTTTTTTAAAGGTCATAAAATATTTGGTGGGAAATATATGGAGGGAAAAACGTTTAAAATAGGAATTTTCCAGCTGAAAACAGTAAATGGTACCTGGTAGTCGGTGTTAATGATGCAACTGGTTTCACTCAAAAGACCAGGAAGGGCTGATGTCATTAGTCTTAAATTCTTGGAGAAAAAAATAGAAAAATAAAGAAGAAAATAAGATCCTAAATAAAAGGGCATTCCTATTGTCTTAATAAAACAAAGCAAGTGCATCAGGCAGGTGTAAGTGGGAAGATTAAATGTAACATTATTCAGCCGTTAAGTTAAGGCAAAAGACCCTGGGAATTCAGAATGACTAAAGAGGTAGGGAGACGTCTGAGGAGGAAATTGTGGCAACTTTGGCTCCTACAAATGTACCTCACAGTTATGAGAGTATTTATGGAAAGTTATCTCCCTATTAGGAAGTGTGATCATAAAGTACTTTAGGAAGGGCAGGTGGTTTCATCCCTCTGTTCTGTGGCTAACATCAGGAATATCTGAGGAGTTCATTGAATTGCATAATAATGCCATTAGGTTCAAACACTTTAAACTTTTAAATATAAGACTGTCATAGTGCCACCAATATTTTAGGGTTTTTTAGTTGAGTATAACAACTGGAAGAAGTGTTTCCATATCTATAGAGGTTACAGTTTGTCTTTGAATCAGTGGCAGGAGTTGTTTGCTTTGAAGTGTTTGATTTTTGTACTCTGCAAAATTAAACTGTAATTGATGAAGGCCAACGAAGTATTTAAATATCTTGAAATATTAACAGCTTCACTAGAAGCAGCCATTGGGGATGATTTGGAAAGTATAATTATTATTTCGTATGGGATCATCTGTCCTTTGATTGCAGAAAGATTGTTGAGATTGGTGTAAGAATATGTGACATCTGAAAAAAACACATTATTTGGTCGCACATGAAGTATCCCGTTTTCTGGGAGGGCTGAAGTTAAGCTTTTTTTCCTTTTATACCACCAGATACTTTGGGTAAGTAAAACTTGAGGATATTTAGCTGGAAGGAAAAAGAAAAAAATACTTCAATCTGATTATCTATTTACAGCTTAACCAATAAGGGATTTTTCAAAAGAAAACCACAGGCAATACCATTTTCCCCCTTATTTATAAATATAGCAAAAAAACATCTTTACAAGAGTCTCAGAACAAAGATGATATGAGTAATTTTTTGCAAGCTTAATTAGTACTGTAATGTAGAGAATAAACCTGTCTTCTTTCAAGAGCTGATATAAATAACCTTCTCCTCTAATCCCTGCCTTCTTCTCGCAACATGATAAACAATTATTTTTTCTTTTTACCTGATAAAAGGACAATAGATCCAACTAAGTAAACAGATTCATTTTAGGGGGAAAAAAAAAGGTACATAATTTCTTCCTTGCATTCCTGCTAGTCACTATTGAAATTATACTCCCAAACATTGCTTTTAATGCTCTGACTAAAGTCCTTGATTACAGTACACTTTTCTATCAGGAAATTATTTCATTTTTCACATCTCCATCTCCTTGCAGTCAAGCAGGATTCCTTATATCTACCTCTGTGAATTAAGTGTCTTGAAGGTCCCAGGTTAAGGTCTTATTATACGCACATCATTAGAGTTTCTGCAGTGTGATGAGCTGATTCAGATAGCTCCCATATTTTCCTTTTTTTCATTCTGCATTTTCTAAGGTGTGCCTAAAAATACAAGTTTGCAAGAGAAGTTATGCAATTTGGTTGTCGGGAAAACACTGTTGCCCATAACTCCTGTGGAAAGTCAGGGGATTTTTTTTCCAGTTATAAATTCATACAGAAATTTATATTTTTCTTTTTTTTGCTAACAAACACAGCCATTTTGATTGTAGGCAAATTCAATCTTAAAATCATGGGCTTCATTTTAATATCTGGAGAAGAGGTAAAATGGGATATGATATGGTGACTTAAAAGCAATTCCAGTTTTAATTACTTCCATTTACTACCCCTTGAAGTTCAAATATATTTAAAATCAAAAAGAAGACACGTTACTCAGAAAAGTGGTCACTTTCTATTAAAGGAAAGGGCATGTACTCACCAGTTACGGTTTGTAAATTCAATGATCATGACACAGTTGAATGCTATGCCCTAGTAATAGAACCATAGAATCATAGAACAGGCAGGGTTGGCTAGGACCTTAAGCTCATCCAGTTCAAACCCACCTGCCATGGGCAGGGACGCCTCGCACTAAACCATGTCACCCAAGGCTCTGTCCAACCTGGCCTTGAGCACCGCCAGGGATGGAGCATTCACAGCTTCCCTGGGCAACCCATTCCAGTGCCTCACCACCCTCACAGTAAAGAACTTCCTCCTTATATCCAATCTAAACTTCCTCTGTTTAAGTTTATGCCTGGTTATTGAAGATTTTTTCTTAATCTTGAATGTGTTTCTCACTAATGGAAGTAAAAAACTAGCCTGACCAGAAATGTAATGCAATAAACATATTATTAGAATGGGAGGACTGCTTTGTTTTCATTAAAAGATTCTTGTTTTGTTGTATTACTGAAATTATGCAGTTGATTTGTGGAACAGTCATTGCAGATACAGTAAGTGTTGGAATTCTTTGCACTGAATCATCAGAGTAAAGAGAAGACAAATGCACTTTCTTTCCTCCAAGTAACAGTTTTTAAGTAGCAGAATAAGGAGGACCAGCAGCCTCACTGCTTTATATACACATATGAATGGCTCTTAAATATGATTATGACCGAATATGGCTCTTAAATTTACTTTGAAATCAGATTATAATTCATATTTCTCTTCTCTAGTTGATGTCTTGAGATGACATTATTTTTGACCTATAGATATGGAAAATAATACTACTACTTTCCTTTTTTTTTATTATTACTACTTGCGTGGACTTTATGCTGTTATTTCTGCATACAGAAAGCTGGGGAGGAGATAGGAAGACTCAATGAAATGGTGCCAAAAATGAATGTTTTAGCAGTTTGAATGACCCTTGATGTTGACATGGGGAAAAGTCTTTCCTTTGGCTTTGTCTGTGCTTTGCACCATTCAGAGCTGAAGAGATGCATAGAAACTACCGAGATGAATTAGATCGCTATTTGGGTTCTTACTGTGGTTAGTAACACTAGCAAGAGACATCTACAAATAACTGGAGCAGTCATTTTCTATATGCTTTGATTTTCAACACAAGTTCAAACTCCTATTTAGTGAACATAATCAACAGAAAAATTGTTTTTTCACATGAGCCTTTGATGGTTTCTTTAAATGCCTACTTATGGCCCTGAGGAGTTTGTACATCCTTACTGAGCTGGAAAATAACCAGCCCACAGGGGGAATAGTTCCACCACAGAGTTACATAAATCAATGATTCCTTCTAGGTTTTTATTTCTTTTTTTCCCCCTTCTCCTTTCTCCAGCATACATTGGCAGTTCCAAGCACTCCCTCTCTCAAAGTTTAATGCTAGTTGACTGCTCTCCTCTTTGGCTTGTATGGTACGCCATCAATCTGGCATTGGCTCGGCTTTGGTTTAGAGCTTTCCAGTTATTAAGAAAATAAATATATCGGTCTTCTTGTTACAGCATTTGCATATGCTCACAGAAGAGCAGTCCTCTGAGGGAAATCTGCTTCCATGCCTTAGATTTTTTCCTTTAACATGCTTTGCCCTTTCTCTTCTTTAGTCCTTTCCAAATATGCATAAAATAGATTTAAAAAAAAATCCCTTCCCTACAACATACAGCAGAAGTTTTGTAGATGCTTCATTAGATCTTCGAACAAACAATTCATGTGGCTGCCCTCTGGAGGGCCATGTTTGTAGCCGGCAGTATTTTTGAGTTGCCCATTTCTCAATGACACAAAATCTTTATTTATTTATTTAAGCAGTCTATATGTCATCTCCTGTGACGTTGTGCCCTTGTATGTGAATTTATTCCCTCTGCCATGGGGAAAACCCACCTCTGGGTTGCTAAGCCCTTTGATCTCACACTGATTATTCGTCAACAAATGGAGCACTGAGGCAGTACTACTGTAGTGGGACGGCTCTCCAGAGTTCGTAAATACCTTTACATGCTAACCCCCAGCTCAACTTTGCCTGTTTGCCTGGGAGCAGCAGGAACAGGGTGCTCTGCAGCGAAGATGATTTGGGAGCTGACCATGGCATGGCAGGTACTGCTATGGTGGCAGTATTTATCTATACCAAGTTAGATTTCTTATGGCCATATGGAATTCTCATGCAAGAGAACAAAAGAAAAGTTGTATTTTTACACTGACTCCCAGACCCCTTCTCAGCTCCTGTGTAGCTTTGTGAGTGACCTCTGTGGATGCAGGAACAGATTCTGACCAGACAGCATGAGGTTTGTTTGAAACAGAGCACATCTAATATGCCTGTTTCCTTAAAAGCTCAGTCAAAACCCAACGTTTTTCCATTTACTTCTATCTATCTAAAATACTTAAGAAGATGGATGCTACTGAACTTCCAGCTGCAAGATTTATACCAGATGTTTTGGGTTAAAACTGATTTCCTGGGTGCATACTGCTGCGAAGCTTCAGGGGCATACTTGTCCAATTCTGCTTACTCCTTTTTTCTCCAATGGATCATCGTCCTGGACTAGACCGTATGACTCATGATGTACTGTTGTTAATCCCTGATATAGTACTGGAAGTTTCTATTATAAACTCAGGATTTTATTTTGTTAGTTTTATTTAAATACTTTAAAGATTATTTATCTGCTGCAGAAGTGAAAGTGCTTTGTTCAAATTTGAGGTCAACAAGAGTGTTTTAGACTAATGAGGATTGGAGAAAGCAAATGTTACTGATCTTTGAAGGAGGCTTACCATGTCTTTGTTTTTTTCATTTACAGCCTTCATATCAGCCTTTTTTTTTTAAGCCTCATATAGAAAAAATGTCTTCTCTTAGGACTTATTGTAAGTTATATTAAGAGTAAACAGAAACCTTTGGTGGAATCTACTACACCTTTTTATTGAGGTAAAGAGAGGTATTTCATTAAATGGGGCTATCTGCAACGCTGATAGCAAGTGATATTTTATCGGTTTGGAATGGCAAGTTGGCTGTCTCATTTCCTGCCCCGCCTAGGTAGGTGGAGATGTCACAGGCTGTGAAGCAAAGTAGACAATTACTACCCTGAGCACATGTTAATTCTGTCCCTATGCTTCTCCTACTCCCTCACTACAAGACAGACACTGAGATGCTGGACCATATCCAGAGAAGGACAAAGTCTTATGAGGAGCAGCTGAGGGACCTGGGTGTCTTTAGTATGGAGAAGAGAAGGCTCAGGGGGGACCTTATCACTTTCTACAAATACCTGAAAGGAGGATGGAGAGGTGGAACTAGTAACAGTCCACTATAACTGGTAATCTTCTCCCAGGTAACAAGTGATAGGATGAGAGGAAATGGCCTCAAGCTTCACCAGGGGAGATTTAGTTTGGATATTAGGAAACATTTCTTCACCGAAACAGTTGTCAAGCACTGGAACAGGCTGCCCAGGGAAGTGGTGGAATTGCCATCCTGGAGGTATTTAAAAGATGTGCAGATGTAGCACTTAGGATGTGGCTTAGTGGTGGACTTCGCAGTGCTGGGTTAATGATTGGGCTTGATGATGTTAAATCTCTTTTCCAATCTAAACAATTCTATTATACTGTACATAACAAAGGCTGCAAAGTAAGACTGAAATGTTGGTAAGTGCTCTGATTGACATGTTTTATTATTTGAACAATTTTTCTTCTTTCCCATGGATTCATATAACTCAGAGCAGCCATTTTTACTTCTTTGACGTGAAAATATGATATCTTCTTTACTGCTGTGCAGAGCAAGATTCAAAGACTGCAACATCAAAAAATAAATAATAACAAAATACTGATTATACACTTCCAGTAACTTGGGGAAAGATTAATTTACAGTGACTAGAGTTAAATGATCTTGGCTTCATTCTTACTTCATAGATTTTTCTAGCTTTTGCCCTTTCCACCTGACTCTTTCACTCTATATATCTAATACCAGGGAACACCTCATTCATGGGGTCACCACAATAAATTACTCCAAAATATCATGGTTTCTTCCATTACTATGAGTTTTTCCCCTCCCTTCATCTCCTCCAACAAATACATCTATCATCTGTTGGGGGAAGTGAAAGGATCATCGGACTTTGTTGTCAGTAAATCACAGACAATTATTTTTTTTTCCATCACCACAAATGAAATATCTTTCCCTTCAGAAAGAGTTGCACAGAACAATATTAAATGTGTTGCTATTGAAACTATTTATAGCTCTCAGTGTAGTGCATCCTTTTCAGTCCCTGGTGGCTTGTATACCTAATGATGCTTTAGAAAACACCAGAATTTTGCTATTTATGGCAAAGTATTATTAGTTTGTTGTGTGACTTTGCTACTTTTAATGTGCTGCATTCTTACAGTCACTGCCATTCAAACCAGTCTTGGTAGGTATAGGAACTCCTTTGGTATATCTTTGACAATGTTTTCTGCATACTTAAGTGTGTCAGTCAGCCATAAGTGCACTACAAGTGCTTGTGTCACACCTAAGTGCCAGCAGCGGCTATTGTAGAGTTAGGGGTTTGTTTGATGATTTTTAAGTTCATACTTTGCAGTAATTTGATAAAAATCTCCCAGCTCATGACTAAAGGTTCCAAATTAATCTGTTCAAAGAACATTTCATTTCTCAGAAACTTCTGGCCACGAGGCGCAAATAATTATGGGATTGTTTTAATGCTTTGTGCGCACTAAAATTTATCATCAGGTTTCCTTTCCATTATTTCTCTGTAGCCTGAGTGTGCTAAAAAAGCAGCATTTCCCACAGGACTTTGGAGCTAATTTTTCAGTTCCCAGTGTTCAGGTTTCAGCTGGAATAGTGTAAATTTTCTTCCTAGTAGCTGGTGCAGTGCTGTGGTTTGGATTTAGTCTGAGAACAATGCTCATAACACATTGATGTTTTCAGTTGTTGCTCAGTAATGCTTACCCCAATCAAGGACTTTTCATTCTCATGCTCTGCCAGTAAGGAGGGGCACAGGAAGCCGGGAGGAAACAGGGACAGGACACCTGACCCAAACTAACCAAAGGGGTATTCCATACCACAGTGCATCACGCCCAGTATAGAAACTGGGGGGAACTGGCTGAGAAGAGCCTGGCATCAGTCAGCAGCTGAAGAGTCATTTGGGTCTTACTTTGTTTTATTTCTGTCTTTCCCTCTTTATTTCTTATGCTTGGCATTATTATTATTGTTGTTCTTTTTATTGTCATTATTATTGTAATATTTCACTTTATTTCAATTATTAAACTGTTCTTATCTCAAACCACAGGTTTACCTTTTTGTCTGATTCTCCTCCCCATCCTGCCAAGGAACAGGGAGTGAGCAATTGGCTGCAAGTGCTCAGCTGGTAGCTGGATTAAAACCATGACATTCAGCTGGCATCAGAAAAAGCAGAAAAAATAGA
>WYDI02011129.1:19179-43549 GCA_009867235.2 Psittacus erithacus
TGGCTGCAAGTGCTCAGCTGGTAGCTGGATTAAAACCATGACATTCAGCTGGCATCAGAAAAAGCAGAAAAAATAGAACAGATTTTAAAAGACAAAGTTCTGTACCTGAAATCCTTTCGTTCCAGTTCTAAGTAAGTGGAAAGTGAAGAACTAGAACAGCTTATATCTGTTTAATTCCTTAAGCTTTAAACATCATGCTGCCTGTTGAGAAACTCTTCCTATTTTCTCATACTTGAAGAAAATTGAAGCTACTTTGGTTTGTTGAGTGTTAAGGTGGGTTATTTTGTGTGTGAAACTGTAACTCCCTTAGCTCAGTGAGGAGTCAAACAGAATGGTCTTTATGACTCAACACAACATCCAGGCTAAAGTTGTCTGTGACGTTTTACACTTGCTCATAAGTTTTCATAGTCTTTCACAGCATGTTTTCAAAGTTTCTAAATCCAGGACCTAAAACTGCTGCTAACATCTCCAGTCAATTCACTCTGATCTTGTAATCAAACAAGACTGCAAAGAATCTGCTGGGCAATTTTTCTCTAAAGTGTTTGAACCTTACAGGCATATTTCTAGTGCTAAAAATCATTACAAAATTGAAAACCTCTTAGTCAGGTCCAATCAAGTGTGAATCTTGGTCTCTGGGTATATAACTTTTTAGATTTAGGGCACGTTAGTGTTAACAACTTGACAGCTTGTCTGAAACTATTAATTTTTTAAGCTAAAGGATCTCTCCTGTCATAACTTTTTAGCGGTTTAACTGTTTGAATCCAGGCTGGCAGCAAGCCATCCATTTCTGTTTTAAATTATATGATTAGTATTAGTAGTAACAATTGCTAATATTGATATATATTAATTATTAATAGTAATTAAGTATGCATGCAACATTGTCAAAGACGTACAAAAGGTATTCCTGTATGTACCAAAATAGGTTTGAATGGCAGTGACAGTAAGAATTCAACACATTAGAAGTACAAAGGCACCCAATAAACCAATAATGCTTTACTATAAATTGCAGAATTCTGATGTTTTGTAAAGGTTCATTCATTATTTAATATTATTCTTAGTCTTATTGTTATTATTATTTAATAATATTATTAAACAGGCACTAAAGATTTTACTAAATTCTGTCTGGTTTACATTTCATTTTAGTAGTAATCTGTTTAAAAATTGTTCTACACTTCAGTTCTTTCCTGTTGGAAAAATTCCTGCTGATAATTTATATATGTACAATCAATGTACACTTGCTTGGTCCAAAACTTTAACAGATAATCAACACTTTTCTGGCATGAAATCACGCCATCTTGCTAAAAGCTTTTCCCATCACTCCCTGGTTAAATATCCGTGATAATAACTAAATCTAAGAGCTATTGTCAGGTGGCCATTTTCAACCTTCTCTATTTTCTCAGATAAATGGGACTGACACTTTGAGGCAGTATCAACTAACTGAGCACCTGTTTGGATCTTAAAAAGAATTGATGGAAATTAATATATATAAAATCAATTTTCATTATTAAGGCATGTGAGGGTTTGTTTCATTTTAGAATTTTTTGTCTGTAGGGATATTTAAATAATATGATCTGAAATCAGCAGATTTCATTGTTCATATTTACTTCAGACCCATGCCTGGCAAATTCACAGATACTCAGGCTTTTAAACTGTGAGATACAATTTTATCCAGTATTTCGCAGGATTGCCATGACACTGCTGCCTCCTTTAGCCTGGGATGTTGTCATCTTTGAATTTGATATGGTGCATCTTTTGCATGAATAATTTATTAAGAAATAGGCTTGGGCCCATCACATCACTTCTGATGAAAACCTTGCTCAGCTAAAACCAAGCTTAATCTCAACATACACTGAATAATTTCTCAGTTTCAGCTTTTGAAGAGGTTTTTATTTCTGAATGTTAAACAGCTAATTGTTTAAGAAAGACTAAATACCTACACCATAGTTAAATTAACTAAACCTGGACACTGTTTGTTTTCTTCCGTGTTCAGAGAAAGCTGTTTCTGATTCTCTTTTACTCATGTCAATTTATTTGTAATGCAGACTTACCAAACAAGGATGTTGATAGCCTAACTTTGGAGGTCATTGGACATTGTATAGACCTACACACTACTAAAACTGGACAATGATGTCACTGACTCAATAGAACTAAAGTGGAGGAGAACAAGCATATAAGTGCTGCACATTCCTGTACCACTGCCCCAATCTATAGCTGTTTTCTGTAAATGTATTTGTACCCATTACTGTAAAGTCCATTCCCTTCCTTTATCCCTGTGTCAGTACACTCCTTATTGCAGTGCCTATGACCACTTTCTGACTGTTCCCATTCTTCAGTTCTCCTTTCATATGTGTACTGACAGTCTTTTGGGCCCTTCTTGCCTCCTTCAAAATCTGGTTTAACAAGGGGGAGCAGCTTGACTTGCGGAAGTGCTCACATTCGTGTTTTTGACTGGACAGATTTTCAGTCATACTACTTCATTGAGAACTGTGAACTCTCAGTGCCTCTAACACAAAAAAATCTTGTTAGAGTGCCCAATATAAAGAGCTGGGATCTCAGTCATAAGCATCATGGTCAGTATTTTATTTCATGACTGACTTGACTTTACTAAAAGTCATTGAGAGCTCTGGTGGCAAATGCAAGCTAAGAACTGCTGTCTCTGTGTTGTCTCCTCTATCACTCTGTCGCGCTGACAGCTGTAAGTATTGGTTCAGGATGATTTCAGTGGCCTTGAGATCAGTAATATTTATCTCTGACAGCGCTGAGATGTGAATTATTATTGATGCTGAGGCAGACTGCGTGCATTTGGGGAGGGAGGCTGCTTCACAGTTACACCACCATTATAGTTGTCAGACACTATGATTTCTGCTGCATCCTAAGTTCTCTAATTGTTTATCATATTAACCTTGGGTGATCTTGCAATCTCCTGTCTGCAACATTAATCAGCTGACATCATCCCATGCTCTGAAAGGACATTGTCAAATCCAAAGACCAGAATACATTTCCAGTGAGAAGGGCAGTGGGACTTGGTGACCTGAGAAAGGGGATTGAAAAACCTTTACTTTTAATCTTGGCCATGTAACCCCAGATGAGTCACTTCCATCTTTGCATCTTCCTGTCTTTTGTCTGTCTGAGAATTGAGCAAGACTGCAAGCTGCTGGGTGCACAAGCTGTGGCTGCTCCTATACTTAATACTGGTAAAACAAGGAGCTCTCTCAGGTTTGGTCCATTCCAGATCCAAGTTATTGTCAAAAGTTGTCCAGCTATTCTGCAGATAGGTTGAGTCTGGACCAGTGCTCAAATCACAGTTTAGACACAGATTACATCCTAGTTATGTCAGTGTATTTTAAAAATTATTATTTATAAAAAGCTATTCCTAAATGATATTCAGATATTGCATTTGCAAATAAAGGATTGCTCAAGGGTTTGGGGTTTCTTTATTTGTTTGGGTTTGGGATTGTTCTTATTGTTTGAGGGTGTTGTGGGTTGGTTGCTTTGTGTTTGGGGGGGGGTTTGTTTGTTTAGTTGGTTGGTTTGATTTGACTTGGTTTGGATTTTTTTCCCTAAGATGAAAACGGTTGTATTTGTAATGTGAGCTCATACACGATGGGAAGAAAAGTTGAAGCACCGTAAAGTCTGGCTAATGAAATATTTTTTTCCAGGCAACCAGACAGCAGCATAATAAATATATAGCAAGTAACACTGCACTGGAAGGACAAAATCATCATACTTATGAAATGCTAATTATTTCTTTAATATTTAAATGAATATTTCAATTATCATCAATTGGTTAATGAACTTGTTTTATTGTTAAGCTTCATGAAAAGTGAAGCAGACATAACCTACACAAAGATCAATTACTTGATTTCAGCTGCAAATACAACATCTTTCATAAATGTTTTAAGTTCACTGGATCTCTGGGGTAAGCTGATGGATGTTTACTTTGTGTATCAGTAACACAATCCTTTCCAGACAATGATGGAGAAGATTAAATCTTAAACCCAATTAAAGCCTGGGGCTCTATTGGAACCGGGCACAAAATGATCCTCCAGTTTCTCATTATAGAACATAGCATTGTGGCTCAAAGTACTTGACACAGCTACTAACTGTTATTCTGCACTCTGTCAGGTCAACATGAGTATTTCACCTCCCAAAACCAAGCCTGACCCTTCAGGTGCACCAGGAATGCTCAAACTTGTGCCAGAAATCACTGTCGCGAGCCATGTTTGGGAGCTTTCTGGAGAGGGTCTGTCCTGGTAAACTGTACAAACGCACATGGCTCAGGCTTTGTTTAGGGGTTTGAATCTGACCTGAGCTGTGGGGTGTTTGGGACCATCTCTCTGCAGGCTGTTTAAACCATCTCAGAGCTAGGACCTCAACTATGCTTGAGCTCCTCTACAGCCATCTGCACAGACAGAAAGAAATGCTTCTTAGGACATGTGATTAAACCCACATATTGGGAAAATCCCACAATCATAGCACAGATCAAAGAGCAAGTGGAAAAACCACCTTGTGTTGACTTAGAAATTAGCAAGTGATCTGACACTTGTTTTAATTTGGGGTGCCTTGCCTATGTGACCGATGCTAATTTATTCTCTAGGCCTGAGATCAGCAGTATGCACAGCAAGAAGGCTTACAGTTCAGATTTTGTGCAGCAGTAAGCTCCTCTGTGCATGGAGTAGAACGGGACTCATGCTGTTAGCGCCTGCTAAGCAGGCTGCCTTTCAAACTGAGCTGTTTGCTAGGAAGGACCTTCAGTCCTTCAAAAGCACAGACACATGCCCCTTGTTCAGAGGGGAAAAAAGAAGTTGAGAAGGAAGGCAGACAAAGGAATTGCACATCCTGATGGGAAGTTTTCCCTTTGTTTTTCAATGAATAAATCCTTAACTACTGCTACTAGTCTGTAGTGTTATTCAGGCAGAGTGAATCTGGCAAGATATTCATAAGATAGCAGTTAGTGAGAAAATACCTGTTAAAAAACTATTCAGCTATGTTGAAGCGGTGAATGGAGCAGCTTCATTCATTAGCATGCATTTGACAAAGAGAAGTTAATTAGTTTTAAGAACTTCTGGTATTTCAGTAAAACTTTGGACTCATTTTAAGTTGGATTCTTGCCTTCTGGGGATCCTGTCAGGATTTTCAATTAACAGATTTCCCTGCACAAATTCTTCAAAGAAATGGTGTTAAAAATAAAGGAGGGCAAGAGCTGCATTTTTCATTTCATGGGAAATACACAATTCCCTTCTTCATATAAAAAGCAGCAAAAAAACCCAACCAAAACCAAAACAGTAAAGTTCTATGTATAAATTAAGTTTAATAATTCTGAATCAAGTCAGACCAATAAATTCACAGTAATGTTTTAATGCAGTAGAATTGAAATGAAAAATTACTGCAACTGCCCTGTTCTATCCCATTTAAAGTCATCTATCTCACTTGTTCCTCCATCAAGCAAGATTTTCCTTGTAACTTAAAGTACTACAAGATTTATCAGTGTTTCTGGAGAAATCCTGCATCCATTATTGATTTTTAACTACTTAAAGGTGCATGCTACCTTCAGGCTTTGCTCTGGTATTAAACAGATCTTTCTGAAAGCATGAAGGCTTTACAGTAGTATGTGTAAGAGCAACCTACACAAAAAGTATGTGTAAGTCCACACAAAATGAAAGGTAATTTGTCTTTGCAGGCAGAATTTGATACTTCTTTTTAGTCTGATATCTAAGTAAGAAATGCTTATGTTACATTTTAGCATTATATGTTCAGCCACAGTAAACATGAAGATTGGTCTATTGTATTGAATGACAATACAGAAACCCATCAAAGAAATGGATCTTTTGTCACCCAAGTAGTACTAGTGACAAGTAGTATGTAAGGAAATGCTGAATGATCCCTGGATCTGATACATAGGACTTTGTGTAGACAAAACGTATGTCTTCAGGTTGCATTTCTTCATGTTTACAGTTAGCTAACAGGACTCAAAGGCTGCAGCTTTGCTGGCCTATTTCTGTATTGGTTTAACTGACCTTCAACCTTGGATCAAGTCTTGAGAACAACCTGCTATTCTTCAAATCTGGTTTTCATTGAGTTCTGATCATTGCACCATAAAAATCCTGATTTGTTCAACAGAAATACATTATTTGATATTGTTTCCTCCTCCTCAATGACCATGAGCTTTCCTCAGCTCTAAGAACTGCCAATCCCATCTTCTTTTTCTTCCATCTTTGATTCTCTCTTCTCTGGACAGTTTTCTCATCCTTCTGTCTTCTTATTTTCATGGCTTAAATTCACTAAAAACTTCCTCCCTTTGAACGGAGTGTTTTTAGCAATGACCAAAACAATCAAAACTCCCATCTTTCTGTACTCTGAAATTAGTGTGCTGGTGTTTACAGAGTTTTTACTTCCTTGGTGTTTCAAACCAGTCAAAAATGCTCCTCTTGTAATCCTAGACAGGTCTCTACATTTCCTGATTCGTACACACTCTAAATTGCAAGTAAACCACTCTTACACCACTCTTACATGCTCATGTCTTCCCTGATTATGCTTTTGACTGAAAGGTTCTAAAATGTGTGTTTGTAAGGATTTTTACCTGATGTTGTCTAATTTCAGATTATGCAAAGTAAAGAACAGAAAAGGAAGGTTTAAAGCTTGCATGTAAGATCTCAGCCTCCTGGCTTTCAATAAGATAACTAGTTACCAGGTATCTGGAAGAGCCTTTGAGTGCTTTTGGGCACTTCTCAACTATCTGTTTCAACCTCCTTCTATAGGTGAGGAGTTCTTGGTTCTGATGCAGCCAAGTGCTGACGCAGCCAAGCTTTAAGAAAATATGTATGTTTTCTCCAGGTGATGGCATGATCAGCTTTTAGCATGAATTCAAGATTTCAGAAGAATTAAACTTTTTGCAAGGGGGTTGGAACTAGATGATCTTAAGGTCCTTTTCAACCCTACCTATTCTATGATTCTATGTTTTAGACAGGCTAATATCATCTCAATCAGTGGAACTAATAGGGCTTATGTATTTCATGTGGACTAAATTATTGGAGTTCTAGTGGGATTTTTGTCAGGTCTTTTAATAATTAATAACAAATTCTCAATCGAATGATGTGGTAAACTGCTGTAGATGAAGCCAATTTGTTTATACTTCGTATTCTCTGATCATTTTAAAGAAAATTGCTGCTGTTGACAGCAAAGGCAATAAAACGTAAGAATCATATTGTACAATACAGAATTTTACTTTGATCTGCAGGTTTGTGCTGTGTGTGGTGAAAGACAGCAATGAGGAAAAAGAGTCAGGCTAACAACACAAATATTCATAGGAGTGTTAGAAAAAGAAGAAATGAATTCCAATATCAGATCAAGTAAAATGATGCAAAATCTGTTTGAGGGATTATTATGTGAAATGTCAAATCTGGGGTTTCAATAACCGAAATTGTTTATTTAAAGCAGATCAGAAAGTCTCCAATAAACCTTGTCTGACAGACCTTCAAACAGACCTTTAATGGAAATTGCTTCTCACGGAACATTTTCATTTTCTAAGACAAATCCCACATATATATTCTTAGAGCAGTTTTGCTTCAATTATCTCATCCTTACACTGGTCTGGCTCCCTAAAAACACAGTTCTACCATGAAGCATTTAGAGGGTGAAACACGCATGATACAGTATCTCCTTTCACCCAGAGCAGAGACGTTAATGTGTTATATGAGACAAATTCCTGCTGAAAAAATGAAGAAGTATAAGGCACCCGCTACAGTAAACATGCTATACCTTGCATTCAATTTCAAATCAAATAATAGATTATAATTTTAAAAGTTTCAAATACTCTATTTTCTAAAAAAATATTTCCAATTAGATGTATTTTTTTAAAAAAACGTTTCTATTCTATACTAAATCTCATTATTGAACAAACAAATGAACAAACAAGTTTTTGCATTAATTATGAATGGTTTCTTGGTTGATCCCATCAAGAATATGATTTAGAAGGGAGAGTAATTTCTATATTTCTGTTCCTGTTAGGTGATTGGTAAAAAATAGAGGTTTGTTTTTAAACAGAAAGTATTTGTTTATAACTGGCTACTGCTGTAAATGAACTAAAGTAATTATGTAATCCAATTACATTTGCAATACAATGGTGGTGTGTATTTCTGTTGATAACATAATCTGTATATCTGCCTAAATAGAGGATAGGTTTGGAATTTGTGAGTCAGTATATCTGTCTTTGAGTTTATTTTGTTCCTTGAATTTTTACCCATCTTTAACAATGAAAAACATTTCTTGTTCTGTAGGTATATTTTAGTAATATTTTAAAGTTTACAATTCCAAAGTTAGGAACTTATATTCATATTCAAAACCTTAAAGTTTAGTTCCAAGTCTGAATCTTTTGGCATGAGGATTTCCCAGTCACAAACGAAGCTGGTGAGAGTGTTGAAAACTGAGCAGCTTGTTTCTCCCACAAAGGTTTACCACCTGGAATATAAGAGAAAGTCAGGTTTTGTAATCTGACCCCTTCATGCACATTCATCAAACACTAACAAATATGCTGATGCCTCTCTACACCAAAGGTATGAGCATACTGGGGCTGTAGTAAGAGACAGGTAAGACTCAAACTTTTTCCTAGCTTTGCTTCAGACTTTGTCCTTGGCATGGTCTGATGTCATAATAATTGAAGCATTATGAGCAAACAGGATGTCTCACTGCTACTGGATTTTATTTCCACAGAAATACCTTAATAGAATTTAAAAAAATTATGGGCTGATTGCATCT
The DNA here is from genome assembly GCA_009867235.2 of Psittacus erithacus. Lineage (NCBI taxonomy): Eukaryota > Metazoa > Chordata > Aves > Psittaciformes > Psittacidae > Psittacus > Psittacus erithacus. The sequence goes on from WYDI02011129.1 coordinate 27,934, forward strand.
TCATGGTGAAACAGAACACTTTGGGTATCAAGAGAAACAGAGTAAAGGTTAAAATAACCCACTGTATAAATAGGTGGGAGAGGGAACACACAAAAATGGTTTTTTTTTTGGGGGGGAATAAAGTATTATATGATTCAGTTTTGGTTTGTTTTCCCATTAGAAGTCTCTTGGTCACTGTAGATGATCTTTGCATCCACCAGTATGGGGAAAATCAAGGTGGTTGAATATGATCAAGTCCAGATCCAGAAGAGTTATTGCCATAATTGTGTGATGGTGTGATTGTGTGGCACTCTACTGCCATACAGGAGGGTAGGCATGTGAGCTGGTACTGACATACTGCAGTGAGTTGTGCTCTGTGATCATAAATGTACTTTGGTATCTATTACTACAGACATCTCGGTGTCCCTTCTTACTGCATGTTGCAGTCTTGGTCCTTTATCCTCTGATAATTGGGAACTGTGTGAAATCTTTCAGATCAATCTCTGCTTTCTCAGTGTGTGTGATGGAGAGATAGAAAGTGAAATTGGATTAGTCCCAAAATATCAAGTCTTCTTATTCAGGATTCTCACATATCTCTACTAGTAATATATTTCAGAGGGTTCTTATGGTATGATTTTGACCCAGTGCAGCTGCATTGTCCCAAAGGATAAGACTTAGCAATTAGACCATTCCAGGGATCCCAGTAGGCAGTTTCCAAGCTGTTGAGCTCTTCTGTTGACTGACAGTTCATTAACATAGATACAGGTCTCCTTGCCAGCTTATCTCAGTGTCTGGGAATGCTTCTGTGTACATGTAGTTTATTGGTGTAGAGGTAGCTACAGTGTGAAGAGTTTTCTCTCTGGATTTCACATATATTCAATAATTTTAGTAAAATGTCTGTGCTTCTGTGGAAAATAGCAATAACTCTTAAAAGAAGAAAAAAATAAGGAAAAAAAAGGAAAAAAAAAAAGCCAATGCTTTAGTTGTAGAATCACAGAATCATAGAACAGTTTGGGTTGGAAAGGACCTTAAGATCATTTAGTTCCAACCCCCAAAATAAAATGTTCTTCAACACCGGTCAAATCATTAAATAATTAACTAGATCCATGTGGAATATTATAAAAGAACCACCAGTAAGATAGGTAAAATGGCATTTTTGTGTCTTACAGACGTGTGATTAGGGTAAGATTATGATGCTGTCAGAAACTGCAGGGACTGCAGCCAGTTAAATATGTTCAGTAAACTGGAAAAAACAGTGAAATTTCTACTGGTTTTGTGAAAAGAGATACTTCTCCTGTGATACTCAGACTTCTTCAGGGTTTGGTTTTTTCTTACTCTAATACTTCAAGTATATGCAGTAATGAGACTTTTTTCTTGTAGTGGTGGAGGAAGGACTATAATATGACCTGGCTGAAATATGGTGGCCCAGAAGTGTCAAAGTGATATTGGATTATGGCAATCACCGTTAATGAAGGATTTTCCAGATTTTCAAAGATTTATTCTGCAGTATTACCAACACAGTCAAAGTAGTGAATATTGGTCCGGAACAGTAAGTATCTGTTTTCTCTGACAACTTTCCAGTAAGTCTGAGATTTTCTCTCCAGCTCCTATCAAGAGGCTTCTATTTGGTAGCAATCATTTTGCTTATTCTGGTATGCTTTCTGTTCCTGCTGCTCAAGCTTCCTGGCACCACTCTGGGTTGACTTAAATCACTAGCTTCACACTGATAAATAAAGATCTCAATGTATGGAAACAGAAGAGGTATAATTTATTTCAGTTTTTTTCTTCCCATCCTAGAATAAATACATGTGAAAAGTGCATTGGGAACATAAGTTCATGGCTGGGGATAACCCTAAATTAGCAGCTGCTGTTATTTTATTTTATCTTTGTTTATGCCTGTCTACTGAGGAATAGACTATATGAACAATGCTATGAGTGAAGTAGATAATAACTCTAAAACAAAGCACACAATAATTGTAATGGAAGTTATTATTTCTCATGTGACAAAATTTGGGTCTTATGGATATGGGTCCATTGTTCATTATATTTAATGCTGTACAAACACAGACCTAAGTGCCGTCATTATTTGAATGTTTTCCAGCTCTTAGAAATGAGTTCATCCTTGTGTTCATGTGTGTAAATGGAAAGCTAACATGACAAGAGGCTTTGTCAATGCAAAGGAAGCAAGTTAAACTAGGAACAGACAACTCTTTGCGTTGAACTGGTGGAGGCAGAAGCCATGCAGTAAGTCTTTAGGCTCCAAGTTTTCTCTCTAGCCCTCAGGATCCTCATTACAGTCAGTGGGTGGTAGGGCATCATGCTTTAGGGATACACCAATCTGCCCAGAAGTAGTTGAGGGATCCCTATATTACACTTTATTGTGTTCTTCAGATATCTTTATGGCACTGTAGACTTCACTAATGTCTTCAGCATTAGTGTAATGGGCCCCTACAGTGCTTAGTAAAGGCACTGTACAGTCTTGTAGCATATTAAGAAATTTCTCAATTGGCACCTATTCTGATAAAGCAGATAACATGTATAATTGTCCCATGTCACTCCTGAATAGAAGAAAGCCAATAATTTTAGATGTATTATACAGTGGCTTAGGAAATGTAGGGTGTTTATTTTGTGGTCTATGAGGCAGTAGTTAATTGTCAGCAGAGTGCTGGTTGCTAGGTAGTTTTTATTGTCTCCTTAAACATTTCTTCCTCAGCCCTTCCTGTATCTATGTGCATTCAGCACGGCAGATGCTTCATTTCAGTCCCATGCCACCAAAGGGTCCTTCTGTGTTCAAAAGTTTTGTCCCATGCTTGTCAGGGATTCATTTTGATGGTGTGATGAACTGCATTAAAGCAAAACTGGATTTGTTGTTACTAAATCTCCATTTTGTCCTGCTGTTAAGGGCTTTGTCTTTCTTCTTTGCTTTTCTTGTTTGGGGGGTTTTAATCACTTGCACACTTACCAACCTTGCTGCACAGCACACCCGTCCACAGGATAAGGGGACTGAAGTGAGGGTGATGCCAGAAAGCAAAGATTTAGAGAAGCACATTCTCAAGCACAGATGTATTTGTGTGTTTAGAGCATAGTAACAAAGAATGACTGAGACTGGAAAGCACCTCTGGAGCTCATCTTGCTTAACCACTCTGCTCAAGCAAGTTAGAAGTGACCATGTCCTTTACTTTATGTAAACTTTTCCAAGTAGTCTGTACTCAAATGCACAACTTGCTGACAGGTATGTAATGCTTACAGAAAACCTGGCAGAAAACAGTACAGTGCTGCACAGAAGTATGGTCAAGCCCTCAACTGCTAAATAATGCTTCTGGGGAAATAAAAATGAAGATAGTTACTTACATTACAAAGATAAGAAATCTTCCAGCCAGCATTACTGAATGTCTTTTTCAAAGACATAAATAAACATCGCTCTTCTGATTATGCAGGTAGGGGTCTAAATTTATGGACATTTATGACAAACATATTATGCATGCCTTAAACCAGAGGTGCCTAGGGACATAGTGCCTGGGGGCATGTCTGGGCTTAAAGTACAGACCAGCAACAGAAAAATGGAATGGAAAATATGCAGTAGATTAGCCATCAACCTGTCTTTGCCTATTCCTCTTTAAAAGGTACGTATATGTCTTTTCCTCTAAAGCAAGCTGCCCTACAGATTTCTGTATAGCTGAGCCTTATCTGAGCCTACCAACAATGTTTCACACGCTGTGGGTTTGCTTTCTCATTCATTTTTCTTTTGCCCTGGCTCTGTACTGTGGCTGATATTTCATTAACATTTTAATAACTGAGCCTAAATTAATAACATGAGCTTCTTGTCTCAGAGTGCTCTTAGATCTTCCCAGTATAGCTCTACCAAATGACTTGGGCTGGCTGCCCTCGAGTGCCAGCAGCACAGTATAGGAGCTCAATGAGAAGTGAAAGTTCACTCTTTTTCTAAGAGCATCCGTGTAAGTTCCATGGCATTAAACCACAATTAAAATCTCAGCTTAACAAAGTTGAGCTGCTTATGATATCAGCTTGGTTTTGGACACAGAGTATCACTTCATCATTCTTTTGAGATATGTAGTGCCCATAACCATATTTTTTTTAATGTATTTATTTTCTTGCAGTTTTATTGTTGTTTCTCTTGTTCTGAATGTGGCTCACTTCACTGGGCAAATGTTTGTTCCTTCAGGAATTCTTTTTCATCAAAGGCTCTCATGGCCTGAGGTACACTTCAGTATTTACACATGGCAGTCTTAAGGGTCATACTCAAGCAGAGAAAAAACAGTCACAACAACAGCAATGAAAAAAAACAGTGAACTATTCAGGTTAACACTGACCTGAGCGCAGGAACATTGAAATGTTCTTTCAATTTCAGTTATAAAGATTTGGGTTTGCAGACATCAGCTTATATTTCCCGTGTATATCAGACACTGACCATTGCTTGTTGTTTTTAAATGGCTTCTTATCACAGATTTTTTGGTTAGTTTATGCATGTCTAGGGGATGTCAAGAATAGGAAGTTGAACAGCATCAAGAATAGGAAGTTGAACAGCATCAAGAATAGGAAGTTGAACAGCATCAAGAAATGTTCAATCATTGAATTGTTAGGGTGGTTCTTGAGATGGTTTTAGCTTTGGACAACTGGCATTGTATGAATAAGCTTTTAAACACACTTTAGTAGCTTTTGTTCCTAAACATGCTTGTATTTAGCTATGTAGTTTTAGAGTTTAATCATGGATACATATGATGTTGTGACAGATGGTCTCAGTATCAGAGAATCATCCTGGAAATGTTTAATTTACTAATACCAGTATTGCGTTAGCTATTTCTTGATGTGGTGTCATCCAATTCCCTCACCAGAAGTGAATGGTTGTGTTTTTATCATTTTTATTTTATTATGCAAACTATTTTATGTGTTTTAATATGCAAAATTCTACGGATTATTGTATTGGGCTTTATAGAAAAAAGAATCAAATTAAAGTAAACTAGTATCATAAAGAGCTTTCAGTCCTGAAAACTAACACAAGTGAATGAAAACAATAATGAGAAGGAATTGAAGGAGTAGCATGATTTGGGAGAAGGAGGGGCAGGAATACGAAAATAATACAGTCTAATTTCTTAATCCTGAGTCAAACAGACATTTAAATCTGTATTTAATGCAAGACAAATGATTAGTTTCTTTAAAATCACAATGAAGTTTGTGTTTCAGGAATGATCCTTATTAGGTGCTATTGGAATAAATGAGTTCCAGAAAATTTAAAGTAAAATAATCCTCTCTTTGGTTCTAAAAGGGAGGTGCTAAACCCTCACAGTAGAGTGTTTTGGGGCTTGTTTTGTTTTTTTCCTGGAGGAAAAGTATACTGTTAGGTTATAAATTGGGGTTTGAGATACACAGATTCTACTTCTTGCTTCACTGTAGATTTTCTTTATGACCATGAGTATTTGTTACTGGCTAGCACAGCAGGAAATATAGATGGATATTTGGCCAAAACAGATAAAGCAGTCTAAATGAGGCATTAAGGTGTATTGGTTTCTCCAAATAGCCAATGAAGAAGGATCCAGAAAGCCATCAGTGGCATAGAATACATTTAGACTGATGCATAAAAAAAGATGAGAGAGAGAAGGATACTTAGTTTTGTGCAGCTTAGGTGTCCAAACTGAGTTTGCATAATGGAGGTTTCTGCTTATTTGGGATTCAGGCTGATCATCTCCTGAAAATAGATGGCTGATTGGATAGAAGTTTTTCTGTTTGAAACATGACCAGAGGAAATAGCAGTAGAAATATCTGGTCATCTCAATTTTCAAACTTAGGAGCTAGGATGCTCCTGAGTTCCAAAGGAGAAAATGTTCCAAAGAGAAAAGTTCTTCATTATTTGGCCAGAGAGTATGCTGAGGAACACACGTAAGGCATCACCAGGCCAATCAGAGGAAGCATCTGGAGAACAGAGTGATACAGAAAACTGTAATGTGTGTAAAATGGGAACACAGCCTTTTTTGAGCAGTGTGATAGCCACCTCTCACAAGGTTGTCTAAAGAAATACAAGTCTCATAAAAACCTGAGTTGAATGTAATTCTGAGTGATCATGCTAAAAACAAATTTGTCCTCTGTCAGCCTTACTACCTTTTATATCTGACAATTACTTCCATCTTGCTTTCAGGATTCAGTTTCACTGCTCCATTGTGTCAATCCCTGATATGTTATGTGTGCTTTCTCCAGACCTTTTGTTCAGCATTCTGGTTGACTTCTACTGTATTGCTTGCACAGTAACCCAGCTTGCTTATCATAGAGGTGTAGTCCTCAGTCTTTCAGGCAAGGAAGCAGCAATAAATGAGGCATCAGGACCTATCCTGGGTATTTGACTTCTCCAAGGGAGCATGTCCTCTGCTTTTGTCAGACTTGTCATTCTCTTCATTCTTGAACTCCATTTTGGGACTGGTCTTTGTGTCCTGATGCATTACATAGAAAGTAAAAGGGATCACAGTCTATTGCAGATTGTTGCAGTGCCAGAAACGCTTGTGACTTCCACAGACAGTGGTTTGAGCTCCTACTATGAGTCAATAATGAAATGATGAAAGTAAACAAACTGTGCCCATAAGAAGTGCCTGACAATCACCTCTTTAGAAACATGTCTTAGCCATTCAAATTGTGAGATTTCATTTCAAATAGTTTTGTTTCCCTTCAGGTAAATAGCTCACTATACTCCTACATCACACTGTGTCAGAATTTGGCTAGAAATCCTGCTCTGCTGAACTGGACACATTATCTGCTGAAGTGCCATATTTTGCAAGATACACAAAGCCAAACCAAGATCCAAGTCTGTAGTTTTCACTGCAGAGCTTTGCACTCTCAGCAAAAAAATACAGCCAGGACTTAAACATTATGGCCAGAATCCAAGTTTTGCTGTTGTATTGTGGCAATGCAGATTATTCTTCAGGTTCCATTGTTTACGAGACTTATATATATAGCATTACTGACAGTTACTAGGTAGAGATGGGTGAAATGACTTTTATGTTTTGGTACCCTCATATGGATTTTAAGGATATAATATGCACAGAATATTATATTAATTATCATGTGGACTTAATCATGAAGGTTTTGTACAGAATAAAGATTAAAAAAAAAACAATCAGAGAAGGAAAATACAGCTTTTGTGATTGTAACACAAAGGTGTGTTATTTAAGGTTTGCTGAAGACCAAAAGAACCTCTATAAAGCAGCAAAGCTGTTGCAAAGAACCTCATTTGTTTGATTTATGCCTTTACAGACTTTATTTGAATTTGGTGAGGATGGTATTGGCTCTTTCGTAATTTTTGCTTCAGATTTGACTGTAGCTTGGCTGTGGAGCCCAGGAGTACCACTGATGAAAAAAGGTGATGAGGAATAAAAAGTAGTGGAGGGAGTCTTGTTTCCACTGTGCTGTATTTTCTGACAGAAAGCATGAGGATGAATATTTCAGGTAGCAAATGAAGAGGCAGAAAAAAAGAAAAACCAAATACCTAAGGTTGTGTGACTGATCTTGATGAAATACAAGAAATAACATCAGGGTGCAACTCCTGGTGCCACAGAAGAAATTGTTTCCCACTTTCTCCCTCTCTCTCCAGCTTTTCCATCAGTGGTGGGATCGAAGGCACCATTAAATCCTTAAGATTTAATGGAGAGGAAGATGAAAAATAGGCAATTTATCACCCTTGTAACTACCAGCTGAGATTCTGATTCCAGTGGGAGCACAGGGAATTGGTTACACAGTCTTCTTATCACTGTCAGTGCTGCTGCTATGGGAAAGCAGCTTGGTCTACTCTTTTTTGATTTTTTCTAATTTAAATGTGAAATCTTTTTGTCTGGTACAACCTGTTACTGATTCATCTCCATAAGAAATAAATATGCTAGTTTCATATCTAACAGGAAATTCCCCTAAAAAGTCATCAGCTCCCTGAGTGTTCACTTGATGGCATTTGGTCATAAAGACCATTCTATTTTCATCGAAACTTCAAGCACAATGGCAAATGCCTTTGTTAGAAAGCTGTATAAACTTTGGCATAAACACAAGAATAAACCCAAACCATTTCATCCAACATTGCAATGCAGTGGGGAGAAAAAAGTAAAAGAAAAAAAGCAATTACCAGAAATGATTGTGTGTTCAGGACCGCTTACTTCATTGGAAAGTAAAATGGGCCATATCTAGCTCACCAAGCGTGTGGAATATATATCAAACATTACAGCCTGACATCTTCTATTGTCCTGGTTGATGAGAGCATGTGTTTGAACAGAAAGGTCATGCCCAGTCATGTGTGCTGAGTGTTTAGCTAGTAATGCAAAGTCAACACTTTTTTTTCTCTTCCTTCTCTCTTTGTTTAGGTAGTAGAACACTGTTACAATACTGAAGATCAGGATACTGCCTTGATTTAAAATACTCAGCTGCAGAACCTTAAATCTTATTTAGTTTCTGCTTCATAGCAGAACTTTTCCTAGCAATGTGTAATCTTGTAGTCTTCCTTTATAAGGAGGGTCGATTTGTCAGTAATTGCTTTGCTGATGTAATTCCAGACCCAAAAAAATCTATGATAAAGAACAGTAAGTATCTTTGTACTTCATCTATATCTACGTTTGTTTTTAAACTATTCATATCTACATCCATTTGTATTATTTGCAAATAGAAATGTTAAAATGCAAGGATGGTGGAGGTGAATAATACTTTCTTCAAATAATGGTAGGTAGGTAATCAGAAAAAGTCATTTTTGCCCTCCACACTAAATATTTATGTTCCTTTTCAAAATATATGAATACAACCACTAGTAAAAAAATCCGTGTGGCAGTACAACTTTCTTTCCCAGAAGCAGGGAAAATGGTGAGATTTGACATTTGAGATACTGTCATCTAATTGAGAGACCATTTGATTTCTGATGGAGCATAAATTCTATTTTCTCTAATAACAAGTGCTAGACCCAGTGAATTATGACCTTAAGCAATTCCAGTTCTGTCACTGATGCCTGAATAATTCTGTGCCCTTATTTCCCCTCCTATGTTTTGATTATCACATCTACTCAAAAGGTGTATCTGAACTTCCCTGAATTATGTGTTTCTACAATGCTTAATATGATTAAGTTCCTATGACTCCTAGAATTAGAATTCCAGATAAAATTTGAATAACAACCCTGACTTTTTCTAGGTGTTGGTGCTCAGGGTATAGTAATGCAAAATGGAAGAGGAGCTTTGGCCTTGGGGACTGTGGTCAGAGTTTAAATTAGTATTCAAATCTTCATGAAAAATGTTCATTTCATCCATTAATTAAGATGCTTTTCCATGGGAAAGTCATGAGGAAACTTAGATCACTCTCACACACTGTTGGATAATAAAGTCTTCTCTTTATCTACCATCTGTCACCTGCATATTTTCTCTAGAAAAACAGGAAAATGAAATTTATTAATTACAGTTTCAGATGGCAGAGTATTATCTTGTGTTCTATGTATTCAGTTACTACAGTTTTCCAAATACTTGAAAGGTTCAACTCTCATGAAAGAAGAATAATCCTGTCTAAGGCTTTAGAAAAAAGAAAAAGAAAAGCTCCATAGTGTTGAACGCTGTTGATTGACTTCTTTCCTCAAGTTTGTTTTTAGTTTTCAGAAGGAAGATCTGTAATGCAGATGTGCTCTGTGGGAGAAAAAAAAAGAGAATAAAATTACTTAGGCGTAAAATTGACACATAAAACATTGATTATTAATCAAGTATAAGACACCTCAAAGAAAGGATTAGATATTTTGCTAAGGTATTAGAATAGTATGCCTAGTTATTAGAGTTAAATATTGCAAGGCTTGACCTTTGTTAGCTATTATAGAATAGTTAGTTGAGGTCAACAAGCCTTTTTTTCCTTTCCTTATTCTGTAGGAAGCACCCTTGTAATCATATATTGCTAGTAGAAGCCAAATGTTGGAGAACAAATGGTAAATAAGTGAAGCCTGGGAGCTCAAATCTAATCCTTATCCATCTATATGTGTTTCTTTGCTTTTGCTGTAGACCACAGTTCTTTTCACTAAGTGAATGATTTCTCAGTATCCTCTCAGTTTACTTCTATAGATGTGGCTTGCTGTGATCTCAGAGCCTTTGGCAGAAACTGTAGAGCTGGTCATGCTCTTTCACTTGCCCATTTATAAAACATAATCTAGTAAAACTTTTCCTATCATGAACCAGCACATTACTTCCCTTGTTTCCCACTTCTACACCACTAGTGATCCTGTTTGCAGTTTCTTTCTCAATGATGAGAGAAAGTACTGCTGGGCAGTGTACAGAATGCTGTAACAGAAAGAATCTTATCTGGAAGCCTCTGGCCAGTGTTGAGCCACAAGTAGTCTCCTAATGAAGGACAGAAAACTTTTCCATACAGACAAAAGTTGGAAGATGTTCTTGGCACGGTTTACATCAGCACTGAATCTCTCATAATCCCAAGCAATTGTATAGTAAGTGTGCTCAGAACAAAGTATCTGCATGTTAGCTGAAAGTCTGTATACCCAGCAAATAGACAAGAAAAAATGTAGAGTAATAAAGTGATAAAAGTAATAATAGTGTTGATTAAATAAGTGATGCTGCTGCTGCTGCTGGTGATAATATTTACTCCAACATTCAGTGCCTTTAAAAATTCTTTTACTATAAGTTCTTTTTGGAAGCAAAAATGAGCATCTGCTCAGGAGGAAATCTCTACAAGATGGATTTACTAGGCATAAATTGATCCAAAGTGGTTTCTCCAATTGAGATAAAAAAACTTTCATAAAGTTTTCATCAATAAATGCCACTAAGCCCCTGCCAGCTCTTGTGCAAGAGATTTATTTCCAGAGGAAGTATTTAATCTCAGAGATTTGTTTATAAGAGTAAAAAATAATGATTAAAAATGAGCACATTTTCATTATGATAAAAACAGGGAAAGAAAGGGTGAAGATGCCTGAAGAAGCTGACTTACTGGCTCTGATATCTTTTCTGTGGTTGCTTTAGTATGCTCATACTCTTGTTGGCAAAGCTAAATATTAAAGCAGATCCAATTAGCAGTATAATATTCGTGTATCAGGAAAGGCCATCTAACAAGCCCACACTTGTCAACAGAAAGGTGAATGTTCGATTTTGTAGAAAATGGATTTTTCAAAGAAAAATATTAACTTCAGCCTGCAGTTACTAAATTTATACTGACTTGATCAAGTGAAAGGCTAAGAAAGGGGACTCATCAATAACAGAATGTTGTGGGTTTCCAAATTCATCACTGGAAATCACAGCCCTCATTAAAAAGAAAAATATCTTTGCCAGGCAAATATAAGACTTTCTGGGGTTTTAATTAAGTTATACAAACATCTTATTTAAAATAAAGGAAGCAAAAGGAAGAACTTAAAAGCTTAGTTTCTATCTATGCCAATTATGGACCATGTTCTGTTACTTGTTTTACTTGTATCAATATTTTCTTACTCAGTTTAGTCATTAATTTCAATGGCACTACATGGCGAGGCACTTCTCTGAGTAAGGGTGATGTATTTTGTCAGGTGCACAAATTTCCAGAAGAGCATACTGATCTTCTAAACGGGTAGCAGAATTTACAAGACAGATTAACGAAGGACTGAGGTCAAAAAGCTGAGTACAAGCAGAGCAATCAGCTAAACTGCGATACATTGACACATACACGACTCAGAAGCGGCTTTGGAAACAGTCTCATGCAAAAAAGGGTAACAGCTTTAAGTGCACTTTGAGCCTAGAGCCTAAGACAGTAACTGAATCAGATCACACACTAAATTCACTTGATTAGTTGTTCTCATCTAGAGTCCTTATAGAGTTTCTGGCGATGAGCAAATCTCAGCATGAGCATAGTCTGTCGTAAGTTTCTTGTATTCTGTTCTTGACATGAGCTTTAGAACCAAAATGATTCACAAATTAAGCAAGGAATTCAAATAGGAATTTGAGCTTTGCGGGAACACTTCTCCATGACCGTGAGTTAAATTGTTCTTCAGATGAGTGCTGTGTGCTGCTAGAGGCTGTATCTGTCATGCATAGTAATGTATGCTTTCTCCATTAAGGAGAATTGTGGTCATTTTAGCATGTATTTGATAACTTTTTCTTCAGACATAACTAAATGCTTCAGATTGTTGATTTTATAATTACAGAATTGTTTACTTATTGATGTTAAGTGTGAAAGGAGCTATTCTTTCATCATAGTGGCCTGGTTCAGTGGAAATTCTTCCACTGTTTTTGGTCACTGCTGAGTAAATGCAATGCCTAGAACTACTGGTTTTCTTAGATACAGAGGGTTCAAGCTGTCATTCTTCACATAATGATACAAGACCACAGAAGGCAAATGGGGGAAAAAAAAAGAGTTTGCTTTATGAATATTCAGATTATGTGTAGACACAGATAAATGGATGTCAGCTGATGCTATAGTCAATGGACAAACATTTGTTCAAATGACAGTCATCCTGTCTAACATACATAAATATTATTTGGTAGTAGTGTCTGTTTCTTTTTAATGACTAAGTAGGGAGGCAATTTACAACTTTCAAGTTCACTGAGGTAAATCTTACATTAGTGCTGAAAGTGCTGTTGACAATTCAGGGTTAGCTGGAGAGTCTCAAAGGCAGGAGATGTGCTAAAAATTCAACTGTATAAATTGACTTTAACGTGCATTAAAACCACAAAACATTTAACAAAAATGTATAGAGAGCACATCTCAAAAGTAGGAATGATGAAAAAGTACATCACCTTTTGATGATTCTGGTAACTGCAACTTTCCCATATCTTTTGGAATGATTGCAGGAACAAATTCCATCAAATTCAATCAAATTGTATCAAATTATATCAAATTCAAAGTGAATGAACAAGGTCAGATGGTCTGATTCCTCCAACTTTAGAAAAAAAGAAATGGGAGGATATTAGGTTCATATTTCTGTGTGCTTGAGAAGCAAAATCTTATTTCCCTGAGAACTGATAGGACCATTATTGATTTATTTACTGGGTAACATATAGTACTTTCACGCAGCATAACTTGCTCTTTGTTGGCTCAAACCCCTATTTTTGAAGAAAATAAACCACAAACCTGATAGTATAAATAGGGGAAGGGAACTACCATCTGTTTCCCTGCTTTAAATAGCCCCTCATATAGAAGGCAGTGTTTCATAATAAAGTCAAAGGTTTCTGTAAGAAAAAAGAACTGGGGGGAAAGAAGAGAGAAGTGTTCAAGCTAGCAACCTCCCTTGACAAAGAACAGTCTGACACAGAGGGGAAAAGGAAAAGGAAAAAAGAAAGACCTGACATCTTTTTCTTATTCAGTCTCCTTACATCTGGCTTTTACAAAGATTGTTTTAATTACCTACCTCAGCTAATCTAAGATATATTAACACAGAAAGATTCATTCATCCCCTATATTATGCATTCCTACAGTCTAAATTTTCCCCTCCCTATAATATCCTCGAAAGGATGCAGAATAAGTGGGTTCTTAGTGATAGGATCTAATAAAATAGTGTATATGAGAATATTATGAACAGATTATTTTTCAATTAAATTATCTTTCCATTAGAAATATATCTGTTGAATATTTTTCACCTTGGCTTTCATGTGCTCCATTTATTTATTTAATGAATATATGGATGACAGTGCATTCATCCTAAATTTTAGTTTTCATAATGGAGTGGCCTTTTCAGACCTCAGCAGAACTCATAATTTCCTGTGCTGAGGGCTGTACAAACACACAAAAAGAAGATTGCTCTTGCTCTGATTAATTTATTATCTAACAGATAAGCCAGACGTAGGATACACCTACATGGGCTCTTGCCCTCTGAGCAGACATGAGCTCATTCTATTTGCATCCAAAGCAGATGGAAATTTTCTCTGCCTGCCTAACTAGAAGCCTTGTGAATAGAAATAACATGTTGTTTAGTCAAAGCTACAGAGTGCTGATAAAGGATGTTATCTGTTAACTTGTTCTTTGGGTTTCCTACAGCATCTGCTCAGGAGTATAGATAAAATGAACTCTAGTCTTTCTGAAAAAATATTATATAGATATCTCCAAAGAATGGAAAAAAAACAATATGGAAGAGGGCAATTTGGAGATGTCTGGATGGGCAAGATAAAAGAGAGGAGTAGCAATTTGTTGAGGAAGAACTGAATAGTACAATGCCCAGTCTAGGGCAGAGTCAGTGTGCCTGAGTCTACTAGAGTTAATCATGACTTAGAGTTATTTAACTCTTGGAGTGAGTGTTTAACTGTCTAATAATTAGCTTTATTAACTCTGCTACTCAGTTGTATTCCCTCTAGAGTAAATGGAGAAAAGCAGATTCTCAGATTCTCCCAGACAAGTTACCCATCCAGTCACATCAGACGCTTAAATTATGATGGACTGAATCATCTGTGGGCAGTGCTTTTCTATCCCCACTAACTACTGAACAAAAGACTGCACTTCTCATTTTTAGGTTAAAGAACTCTTTCCCCTTGATTTTGAAATGTTTGATGTTTCCTTCAAACTCTCTGTTCTGACCTGCAACTCATCACTCATCTACTGCAGGATATTATTTTTATTCTCTTTCAATAACCTTATTCTCTGTTTTTTTCTTGTCTATTTTCTGCTGATCCGCTCTGTGGATTCCCAGTCACCAACCCTACCCCTAAGGAAAAAAAAAGGGAAAAAATAAAAAGAAAGAAAAATCAAATAAGAATAGTGAGAAAGTAAAAGTGATTACGAATCCATTTTACACTCATCCTCACTCTAAGCTGAAATTATCCTGTTCACTGAGGCACAGGTGGTGATTTTCCTAACCTGATTTGGTCATTAAAAATCCTCTAGCTGCTTCAGTACTTTCTCCCTGAGGCCCCTATCAGCACTCTCTTCTCCAGTGATTAGAATAGAACCAATTGGCCTTCTGAACTTATTACAACCATTTTTCTAATGATCTCGTAATGACTGCAAACCTGAGCCCAGCAACCTGACAGATAATGATGTCAATTATGCAAAACAGAAATGAAGGCTTTGGATCTAATATCCTGTACTGTATTTGCAACTGGGGGGGTGAGGGAGGAGGAGGTGTGTGTGGGGGGGGTTATTTATACTTTCATTAACTAACTCTGTCATATTTCAAAATGTCAGTAAAAGTTAATAAAGGTGAGTTTGAGGAACACACAAAAAGACGCTGGTTATAGGGCCCCTGATAAATTTTAAGAGCCCCTTTTTCCTTCCTTTCTTCTTTAAAAAGCTTTTGGTGGTTTTTGACTCTTTTACAACTTTAGTGCCTTTTTTTACTTTTCCAATGGAATTCCTATGGGAAATTCTAAGGCTTTTAGGCATGCTGATAGTCAGTGTCAGTGAATTTGATTTTAATGACAACCTTTGAGTAAAATCACTATGTGGTCATTTAACTATGAAGATTTTTTTGTTTTAATAATTTTAATTATTATTATTTTATTATGGTCAAATGACAAAGGAAAGTTCCATAATCCTCTTGGTTGTGAACAGCCATCTCAGGTCTTTTGCTTTAAGATATCACCAGTTATGGATTTAAATACAAGAAAGTATTTAAGGCAAAACTAAGAGAGATTTAACTTTCAGCCTTGAATAAACCAAAATTTGTTCCACTTTCTTGGAAAGCTCCTGTAACTTTGCATGAGAGTAGTGCTTGTATTGCATGAGAGTA
>WYDI02011129.1:43649-63676 GCA_009867235.2 Psittacus erithacus
AAACCAAAATTTGTTCCACTTTCTTGGAAAGCTCCTGTAACTTTGCATGAGAGTAGTGCTTGTATTGCATGAGAGTAGTGCTTATATTGCATGAGAGTATGCTTATATCAGGTGTGCCATAAGGAAGCTAATCTTAAATTAGGCTATTGCATCACAAAGCCAGTGACAAAGGTGGAATCCTTGTCCCCGCCCAGTTTTCTCTTTACTGATCTCCATTGTTCTAGACTCAGTATTCCCACCTTCCCATGATGCCCAGGAAGCAGTAACCCCCTAGCTCTTTATTCTTGTGGGATTTTGACAACCCCCAATGTGCTATTCTTTTCTGAAATGTGATAAATTTTAAACAGAATAGGAATTTTTCCCAGAGCAGCTGAAGAAGTTGTAGGTTCAGGACATTTGGTGTGATTGCTCAGTGTGAGAAAGTGAAGCCTGAGCTCTGCAGAAAGGAAACTGCAATCTTAGAGATGCAGTCAATGATGCAGAGAGGGACAATTGGGTGATGGGAATAATGGCTTAAAAGAATTGGGAATGTGCTTTAGAGTAGTGTCTCGCTACAAGGCTGGACCTGGGAAATATGGAATTACAGCTGTTTATTTCTGAGTATGACTAGAAGGCACCAATCTTTCAAACTGACATGCTACATTGCCCTTTCTAAAAAGCAGTGATGATACTGCAGCCAGTTTCAGGAGTGGGAATAAAAAGTGCCTGTAATCAATGCAAATAGATGCATAATTTTCTGCAGGTCTGATCCAGTATGTAATGCAATTGACAGAAGAACTTCTATTGATTTCCATAATGTTAGACCAAACCTCGGGTGGCACAGATGTATCCCAACAGATGACTCAAACTTTGTTATTTTTCTTACATTATAAAAAAGAATATAAATGCATAGATTTTTCCAAATCAAATGCTTTTCACAGGGCTTTCAGATCCAGTAATTTATAGTGAATCATATGTGCTCTTTATATAATTTATTAGAACACATGTTTGCATATGAATGTTTAAATGGTGTTATTTATAGTAGCATAGGAAATGTACTTGTAATGATCTCAGTATTTTCTGGTAGACAGAGATGGCAAGAAATCCTACACAGGGGTGAACTCAGGAATCAGAATGGAACAAAAGAAGTTATTGAACCATCCAACTGTAATACCATTTCACTGTAAATGTCAGATTTTTCTTAACAGTGGTGATACTGTGCCATCTGGGTTTTAGCAGAAAGAGTGATGGTTTCTATCACTGATATACACTACTCTCATAAGGTACTACTTGCCCAGGAGAGAAGTCTTTCTCTGTATTGTGGCTGATCACATTCCTCCTCCATGTGAGCCCCTGTGACACTGAGAACATCCACGTTGGATGACTTTTTAGGGAGATTAGAACAATAGTTAAAAAAAAAAAAAACAAAAACAAAAACAAAAGCCAGAGGAAAAAAGAGGTAAAAGAGTGGGAGGACACTAAAGATGTGAAAACTGAGCTTTTGAGTGGTATTTCTGTGCTTGCTTTGCTGGGCAGCTGAAGCCAGATCACTAGTCATGGCTATATCTCTATTAGATTGTCAGTGAAATGGAACCTCAACATTCCTCTTTCTCTGTATCTTTCCTAGGGAATAACGGGTGTTGTAAATCTTCAGATAATTTCACTGAACTGATAGATCTTTACATATGTTGCTCATAAGTCACCCATTAATAGAACAAAGAAAGAAGCAGAATGTAATCTTCTGCTGCACAGGTTGTATATAGGTGAATGTAATAACAAGGTGTGTTTATCTTGAAGTATTTTCCTTACCTTTAGATCTCTTTAGACTAAGATTGTACTTATTCCTTACTGAATCTCTGTATTTACTCCATGCTCTATATAGTGATGGCTCCACACAGAATAGGATATTTGCAGAATGTGTTGGGATCAAGAAAGGGAGTTAACCACTTACTCGTGGCAGAAGAGGAACAGGTGAAAATTAATGAAGAACTTATTTTCAGGGAGAATAGCTCTAGGGGAATTAACAGGATAAGAGTTTGTAGATTTTGTGTGCAGCTTCTTTTGTTAGTAATTTTCCCAAATCCAGATCCATTTGATTTCTTTTTTTATGTGAATTTTTTAAACTTGGAAGTAGAAATAAGATTCCAGCCATATTCTGAGAGAGAAACAACCAATTTACTACTCACATTTTTGTGCCTGTAGGCTAACAGAGTGCTACTGAATGCTCTGTGGTCTTGTAGCACATGTTCATGTCTCATTTGCTCTTCACTACCACTTCTCAGTGTTTCACTACAATAAGTACACTGACTCAGAAGGTGCTTTCACGTATGGCACATGCTGTAAGTGTTGTACCTCTACAAAAGCAAAGGTATTTAATTTCCAAGTTACATTTGTTTAATTTCAGCACTTGTTGCTGAGGAGCATGTTAAAAGTAGAGTTGACATTGAAAGAAGTAAGTGCAACCAAAGATACATCTGTAACACCAATGCTTTTATTTTCTCTACATGCAGTTACATCTTGTGTGATGGACAGGAGAATTACTCTTTCTTTCTAGAGAAAAAGCTATATAGCAATAGTTATTAAAGAGCAACAGGGGAAATAGACATCACATACTGAATGTGTCCAGCACATTCATATTGCTGGGACAGAAAAGCAGGTGTAACTAATGCTCCAGTTCAGCTCCTGTGCCCACTTCGCTTAATATTTTATTTCCAGCTGTAATAGCTTTCTTCTTTTGAAAATTACAAAAGTTATTAGTTTTCCTATAAGCCATAAATTCTATCAGGTTTAGGAACAGGCTTATGCATGTCTGAGAATATGACTAACCCAGATGCTGGTTTTCTCACTGCTTAAGAAAATAGTGGATTATTATTTGTTATTGTCTGTATGTCAAATAGTAAAAGTCGAGGACTTTTGAAGTAAAAGCCTACTGTGTTTGGCACTTCAGAAATACATGTCAAAAGAAAGCCAAAGACTTTACAATGCAAAGCTAAAACATAAAACAGCAGGCAAATGTGACAGACAGACGGTGGGAACACAAGGTACCAAAAGGACAATCATTACCGGTGTCATAAGCCACCATCATGACCCACCAGCTGCCTGCCTGCTGTCAGGAGTTTCATAGATACCTTGACAGATCAGACGAGGAAAAGGAGTGAGGTGGCAGCTGGCTAGAAGTACAACAAAAGACTTCAGGGGGAGTTTTGGGTTATTATTGTATCTTATGACTTGTCAATCCTCTGGGGATGGGAGTAAGTAGGATTGTGCATTCACCTGTTCTAAGACCATCCTTGGAGCTTTTATGGTTTTGATTTTCTTGCCTGCCAGTAACAAGAGATCATTATTTATAAGGGACATGGGCAATGCAAATCAATCTCACTCACATTTCTTATTTGGTACAAAAAGGCATAAAAAAACTTCTGAGGCCTGTCCCAGTGTCTCTGGGGCATGAAAAACTGGAGACCTGTAACCAGCAGTAGACACAATCGTGCAAATTGAGGGGGCAAAGTATGCTACATTCACTTCTGTCCATTCCTGTCTTTGTTATCGCCGCACCCATGACAAATCCAGACCTGCTCCTGTGTAAAAGAATCATCAGAGAGTTCGTAGCTGTCAATATACTTTGGAGTGTCCTCGATTATTCAGCTGCTTGCACGCTGTCAGTGTAGCCATGTCACCAGGGAATCTGTGACACTCCAGCACTCAATTCATCACACAGTCCTCTGTGAGATGAACAGACCTTTGAGACTTGTAGAATGTGTGTGAGATTTCCTTGAAACAACTTGTGACTTAGAGCGTCTTCTTCCATTTTTCAGTGATGACAATGAATTTCCTTCCCAACTGCTTGCCAGAAGCTAATTATTTCCTCTCTCCTCCAGTCCACATTGAGCAATGGTCTCTTAAGCTACAAATAACTGCAGTTTATTAATACAAAAAGGAAGCTGGTGACCACCGCAAGTTCTTGTGTGGGTTTGTCTAGTGGGATGATAACTTTTTGCTCCCTGAGGGCTGATCTTCCTGACAGTTGATTACTTATTGTTGCCATTGATGTTCATGACAGTTAATTACCTATTGTTATTGCAATAAGTAATTGCTAATTACTTATTGTTTCCATTGTCACAATAGAAATGAAAAAATGAATAAGACCATGTGCATAAATATACTGGTATCTGGTCATGCAGCTCCCTTACACAACCTGAGGTTATCAAAGAAACTGGATCTTCCCAGCTTTCCCTTTTTTTGGGAAATGTGCTTGCAGTATAGCCCAAATATTTGGGAAATGTATTTTCAGAAGCATGACAGAAACTGAAAATAATCATGGAGAATCCAATCCTGCAACCACCCTTTTTGAAGTTTTAAGACTAGATCATCTAGCAGGAGATTCACCATGGAAAACATTTCTCATCTAAAACACTGGGGGGAAAAAAAGTCACTCTTTAGAGGTCACTAAATAAAAGCCTTCTTTGTCTCAAGACTTCCTTCTGCCACAATAAGTCAATGAAGGGTAAGAGAAAATCCCGGGGAAAGTATCATTATAATGAATAAAAAAGTGATTGGAAGGGATCTGAGGATGTGCTTTAATCCAGCATCTGATTTTGATTAGCAATAAATTGAATTGATCTTCCCCAATTCTAGTCTGTTTTGCCCATGATAGCAACTGATCAGTAATCTCCCTCTCTTTATCTCAACCCACAAGCTTTTTGTCATACAAGCTTTTTGTCCCCTTGTCCTGTTGATTGAACGGGAGTGATAAAGCACCTTGGTGGATACTTGGTGGCCAACCAATGTTAACCCACCACAAAACCTCAGTGCAGATCACTATCCCAAGTGCCATTCAGAAATAGCCAGTAACTGGAACTCTTTGATATTTCTTTTTTTATTACTATATCCTTCATTTTTGCAAAAGACTAATTTTTTTTCCAAGGAAAACCTAATTATTCCAATAATAACAGTCAAAAAAGAAAACAAACAAAGCCATCCCTAGCAATACTAAGTTAATATTTCCAATGCTGTGCAAATTTGGCAGGGGGACCAGGATAAGCGATCCTTCAGTTAAATGTAATAACACATGGTTTGCTGCATCTGTGAATTAGCAGCATAAAGATAACTGAGGCAGGTAAATGCTGAATAAAACTGGATGATGTACATCAGAGAACCAATTGCATCTGTTGGCAAATAGTCTTTATATTAGGGTGCCTGCTAAGCATTGGTGCCAAGCTAGCACTTGAAATGAATGGCTGCAGATCCTAATTTGATAACTGGTATAGATATGCTGGAAGCAATGGAAATGTGTTGATTTGAGCTACTTAGCAAAGAATAACTGACGCCTTTAAACATTATTCTGCGAATGCTGAACATCTGTGTTCTCCCTGTGGCTGCCACAACTGAGATGAGGTTTTCTTTATCTAATTTGCAGGATGTATTTAAATTGGGAAATTAGACCTTCCATCTACTCCACGTGTACCTAAATCTCAAACTTTGGAATTTACTTCTATGATCCCACCTAAAGCTTTTTAGATGGTTACGGCTATGATGTACTCTAGGTCAAGGTCTGAAACAGAATCCCAGAACAAAGCTTTATCCAAACTAAAGGAGTTTTGGGGGAATGCCTTTGCCATTTTAACTCTCATACACTAAGTGAAAGTCACCTCAGGTGACATCATTGCCCTACACCCTCCAAAAAATGGACTTTGCTAATAACAGAGTATTTTCATTCATAGTTCCACTCTGAGTCACAGTGTGGCCATTCCTGTCACAACCCTGCTGTCACAGATAGCATCACCATTCTTTTTCCTAAAGCACATTTCCTACTGCAGTTTTTGTGCCTAAATTTAACTAAATTGAATTACTAAATTACAGCAAAAGTCTCCAGGGAATGAACAGCTGGAAATGACTAAATGTTGCTTTAAATTAAAAGGTGAACAGACATTTTATGGTCACAGGAAAGAAGCCCTGGTACAAGCATATAGATATTTTTACCTTTAGATTAGCCTGCAAGGTTGTGAGGTCTTGATGACCTTCTAGTTTCATGAGAGGCTGGTGTTAGGTCTTCTGAAGCTGTCCTTCTTCAGACTGAACAAGCTCCAGCCTCTCAGCCTCCCCTCAGTGGACAAGTGCTCTGATCCTGACCATCTCAGTGCTCCACACTTGTTCTAGTTTGTAGATGTCTTTCCTGTAGCAGGGGAGACAAAACTGGACACAGTATTCCAGATGCAGTCCAAACTTTGGACAGATTCCATGCTTTTTTTTTCATTCAAAACCATGATCTCAGCTTAAAAAATCACTGATAGAGGATAAGTTTGGGCTGCCTCGTAACCCCCTGGGAGATGCAAGCTGCCAACTAACCAATCGCTTATACTGAATACCACTGTTAAAGACTTCTCTTTCTACAGACTGTAGGGAGCAGTAGAGACTGAAAAGTCTGGTGGTTTAGTGTAATATGAATGGTAAAATATTCAATGCTTAAAGACAAGGAAGATGAATATTATATTTGTAGACTGCTCTGTAATGTCCAGTCAAAACTGATTCTTCAAGTGCAAAGTTGATGCAGCATCTGAAGGCTCATAATGTCGTATATTTGTGTTTGGTCTTTTGAGAGAATAACCAGAGGCCATTAGTTTGCAGGGCTGTCACGCCATGAACCTTTCATTAAGGTGAAGTTAACTTGGAAATGGAAATGGCATTTTATCTTTTTTTCTCCGGCAAAGGGACTTTGACTTTCAGTTAACGATTCACAAAGGACTTTGTGTCTCCGGTGCTAGGGAGGAACAGGAGGAAACCCAGATTAACAACATAACGTTTATCATTTATGAAACCTTTTTCACATCTGAGACTACAAATCTCCTTAATAAAACACAGAAATAAATGAGAGAAAGAAAATGAAAGTTAGGATTTCATGAAATAAGAGAGATTTTTTCGTGAAAGTAAGACACCATGTACAGCTGACCTGCATGTCTGCAGTATCCCAGTCTAGTTCCCTCACACTGTTGCCAACACACTTTTTTCTTCCATTCTGTGTTTCTTCACTTTCCTGCTCCTGTCCAAGAATGCATTTTCATCCACCTCCTGAACATGGTCACCACCAGCTCATAAGGCTCAGAGGACACTGTCAGCCCTCAAAACACTATACACTTTTCTGTAACTAAGAGGTTTCATTAACCTCCTGGGGACCACTCACCCTGAGCCACTAACAACATGGACTGATTTCCTCAATAATGGTCCTGGTTTTGTGATGTGTTTGTTTTGTGGTGGTAAGGGGTTTTTTTAAGATTGATTCTGTATTTTTTATTTCACTTGAATTTTGTTGTTGTTGGAAATTATTTCTTCCAGCCTTTGTAAATAGAAGACATAAAGGATAAATTGGTATGTATAAAGTTAAAAAAGACTTGATTCTGCAGTCCACAAAAGAAAAATTATCAAAGTTGTGATAAAAATGAAACAAGAATTTATATCTTATGGAAACTATGAAGACCACAATTAAAAACAGGCAGACTTCTAAATATTAAATGATTTTATGGACCTAAAACTCTTTTCAAATACTCTCCTGTGCATCTATTTCGTGTTCAAAAACAGGACTTAGGCTCTTGTGTCGCTTAGGTGTGTTTTGGAAAAACACTTTCACCTGTTTGTCAAAATAATATGGTCTATGAACTCTATTCAGGAGACTTTTCTTCTCATCTACTCTTTCTACACAGTCTTTCATATCCCAGTCAACTGCTTTTTAGTCAAATCTCCATTCTTCACTGTCTTGTTTCAGCTTTTTTATTCCAAACCAGAAAAAGCCCAGCTCAACTAGCAATACCTGGAGTTCTAACTGAATGTGTCCTGAAGCTGTATTTGTTCACTCTCAAGACAATCTGACTCACTCATCTCTAAAAGCCATCAGTCTGAAGTAGCAAGGGTCTAATTATTTCCAGTGTTTGTTGGAGACTATTAAGGCATTAATAAATTAAACTTGATCATGTTTCCTGGAAATGCTACAACGCTGATTAACTGCTTGTTAAAATAACAAGCACATATGAACCATTTCCATATAATTAATCTTTTCCATTCCTTGTTTCTTCCTTATTTATTCACTAAGATACACTTTCTGAAAGCAGGACTTATTCCCAGGAACAGTAATGGCACAATATTTAGAACTCTGCTAAAGCACTTTTCCTATAGAAATGCTGTATGTATGTCTATTTAACGCATTGTAGTGAGAGATTTGGGGAACAGAGGGTTAATCACGCTTCATTCTGAAGAAGAGTTTGTGGGTTGGTGTGAGGTATTCAGCCTGGCAATGCAAAAGCAAAACCATCTTGGATAAAGTCAGATCTCCACCTACACAAACCACCTTCACTGGAACTGCACTGCACTTCAGTGTCTAACCATATTTTGCCTGGATTTCAGCCGAGCAAAAACCAGCATATTATGTCATCTATACTCCTACCTCAGGAAGATGACCCTGTTCCCACAAAGACTTGATATGAACAAGCATTCTAATTCCTTATCAAAATAAACCAGAACTTTGGGATTTACCTAACTCTGATTTCATCTTTGGGAAAGGTTTGCTTCCAGCAATGAAGTCATGGGCTTGGTTTCCAGTCTTGCCAGGCTCTTGTTCAACTTGTCAGAAAAATGCAGGATCAGAATACTCAGTGGAAAGCTTCGCTACCAGCAAATAGCAGCCTGGTTATGGCCTAGTGATTCACACTGATATATTGAGAGGTCTTAGATTCCCTGTCAAGCTTCATTTACAGTGAAAATGAGCCAATGACTCTTGTCTATTTTCCTTCCCAAGCTTTCAGAGCAGCCATCTCCTGACCATGTTTCCTATCCCTAGGGAAGGGCACAATTACACTGATAATCACTTTCTTGATTCAGTCTGACATGTAATTTCTCTTCTCCTCCAAATCCAACAAGTCCTTTTTTTAAACACACTTCTTCCAAAACATGCTTAAATATTGGATCTCCCACACAGAGACAGGTATTACCTAACTGATCCTGGAGTTCTTGAATACTCCACTGAACCCAGTGTCCCCTCTTATTTCTATCTCCTTGCCTTTGTTTGAGAATTGTCTGTTCAAAATAGAAGCTCCTCATGGCAACTGTGAGTCACTTCCCACAAGCCTGTAAAGCACCTAACAGCTGGAATGATAAAAAGAAGGGTTAAGTGACAAAAACTAATGAGCACTGCTGGTGTGGGGGTTTCATTACTGTGTTAGCTTGAATAAATAAAAACAGTTGAAAATCGCTTTATAGAAATAATTTTTGATAGAAAATTGGTTTTTTTGACAGAAGTTACATGTTCATGGAATGGGACTCCTTTCTTTAGGGGAGAAAAAACTGCAAAACTCATAAGCAGAACCTGTTCAGGTTCTGAAGAACTGAAGCCCAAAAGGCTCTCTCTGAAATGATATTTTCAATCAGAAGAAAACTGTACACAGACACAGAGATACATATGTGACTGCACGTACACACAGAGTGTTAATTAATTATTTTATTAATTCATTCATACTGTCTGTCTTTTTTGGGGGGGTTGGAGGAAGCATGAGTAACATTTGGGAGGCTCAATCCTCTGATTTTTAATGAAACATTTTACTATGGAAGATTTTGGTGTTCTCTTTAGCTGAGATACTAAATTCTGTTGCATTGCTAATCAATTATATATTCATAATACATATATCTATGTATATATATGTTTGTTTGGTTTTTTTCATGCCTAAAGTACAGTGGAGTTAGATTTGGTTGGTTTTCTTCTATTACAATTTTTATGTCATGCATAGTTAAGATACTCACTCCTAAGTCCCATATCCATTCTGCCATAAAAATCTGAAATCTTACCTGTACTGGGCTGGAGAGGAGAGGGTTTTTGCACATTGAACAGTTGGATAGTGCTCCATAGCTTGTTCAGAAGTGATGGTGCTAGCCTGCACAGTCAGTTATCAATAGCATAAAACCTCACCCTGCAAAAACAACCAGAGTTTATTCTGAAGCCCCTAAGGAAGACTTGGCTGACACCACAGAGATTTTGCTTAGTTTTTGAGCTGAAACCATGCAAAATCATCTATAATGTACATTCACTTTTGCACTGATTTAAAACTTGCACCATGTTCTATTATGGCTCTGCAGAGATTTGTTCCTATCCAAGGTAAACCTGCTTTTAATCTGTTGTTTTTCTGGGGTTTTTTTCAACCGAAATACATAAACCTGGAAAAATTTTGCTGATAAATGGTTGGCTGACCTGTAAGAAGACATGCATGGTCCCAGACCCATCCATTCCTCTTCTCTTTTATTTGCCATTACTGGAGCACCTACACACGAACAATAAACATTTCTATTTTTAACCCTTTCTACTTTTCTGCACTGAACAAGCCCCTGTGTCGAGGGGGATTTCTGTCTCTCCAATCTAAGTTGTTTACAAAGCACATATCAAAACTTAATTTCTACCTCCGTACTTAGTAGAAGATCTATTTTATGGAGATGACAGTTTATTTCAAGACTTAGAGTTAATGTACACAGAGCTTTGAAGTCCAGATCCTGAAGGAAAGGCTTATAAATGGTTTATAACCAATAGTTTTGCTCACAGTTCAGACCATTTAGCAGCTCAGGATGAGTTGGGCCACATAGTAAGGCCAGGGATAATTTTTTGCGGAGGCCCAAGATTAAAATTTTGATTTATGAAATGCACCTTTTCTTCAGTTGCTCCTACATGGCTGCTAGCTATTGTAAATGTGCCTTTCTGGATTAGGCTGTAATGATTGAAAGGATGTTGCCCACTGAAAGTAAGTGTTTAAAACCGAACATGAAATGATGTACTTAAAAATTTCAGTATGAAAATTCAATGATAATCACACTTTACAGCAGAAAACTGCAGGGCCCGATTAAGTTTGACATTAGCAGGTACTCTAACAAGACATTACCAAGAAAATAACGCACTCAAATCAGATGATTCAGCTTTTACCACCTTAAGGAAGTAATAAGCTTCTAATATCTCTACTGCAAGACATAGCAAAAGTAGAAAAGCATCTTTCCTGTCAGGTATTTTAAGAGAAAATCTAAACAGAATGAAAAAAGAGAAAAGGTAGCTTAAGCAGAAGCAGAGCAAGAATAGCCAGAGGCTGACCTACATTTGAAAAAGAAAGGAACTCAGCAGCAGTGCTCACTGCAGCTCTAAGAATGCAATTTCAAGTATTTCTATGGCTTTCTATGAAATGGTGATGATCCAGCCTGAATCAGTGCAGCAGCTGTTGCAATGATCTATAGGAATTATCAGTAATAAGTCTCAGAGGAGACTGAAAATGTGCACTGCGAGCCGCTGAATCCTTCTCACCTCCTGCTGGACAGCAGTTCCTTCTTACTTTGATCCACATGTGAGGAGTACCAGAGGGCAGTGGAGTTGCCTTGTTATTTTCCTGCACTGTGAGCAGCATTATTTTATAATGAACCTCAATCAGACTCCATGATTTTTGCAAGTCTATTAGTCAGAGAACCTGCTTTATGTTGCCCCCTTGTAAAGGGATTTGCAAAGCAATTATGCATCCCTGTCTCAGTTGATGCGCCTCAGACTAAAACCTTACACATGACTGCATTAGTTTATCACAGTAACACACACTTTAACACACCTCTGCTACCTGTCACAACAGCCAAAGAAATTAAAGGAAAAAAAGAAAACTGGGAACTTTCTAACTGTTGTTGCAGTAGCTATTTTCCCAGTCAGTCTTAAATTTCCTTTAAGGCTGACAATAGCCAGTGTTTTCACCCACAGAGCTCTAAGTGCATTTGAAAGTTTGGGAATGTGTTTATTCTTATTCCTTAACGAATAAATGAGGAGAAAGAAATTATTTCCTGCACAAAGGAATTCTGCCTTTTTCTGGACAAGCATCTGAGACAACACAGTGCACATTAAGGGACCATACCTGCACTGCGGTGGAGATATGGGGCAAAGTCTATGTGCAGGGTCAGGAATTCTGCCAGCGTGTCTTTACACACTAAAAACAATCTGGAAAGACAGCTTTGTTGAGCAATTACTAGATTGAGACTCTTGGCATTTTAAAATGGAAGTAGAAGGGATGGTGGGTAAACTGATGATGGATTGTATGAGTGCACATGAAAAGAGACATATGGGATGAAAGAGTAGTTTAAAGATAATCCATTTTCCTTTCAGAGTAAAAAGAAGGTTTGTAAGAATAAAGAAAAAAGTAAAGTAATCTTAAGCTTTTATCCAGTTCAGTGCAATGTCTTCAGAGTAGGTTGCTGAAGTCCTGGGTGATCAGAGGAGAAGAACACAGAAGGGAAGATGTCCATGAAGGACCAACAGCGCAGGCATGAGTCCCAGCTAGCAGCCTCTGAAATAGGGAAGAGCCAAACCAGGTGGGACCTTGATCCTGAATTTACTATACTCAAGAGACTCTCAATATCTAACTCGAAGTATAATGCTTTTATTTATTTTCTTTTTTTTTCTTATTTTTTTCCCTTTTTATTTTCTGAGGATCATGGGGGGGATGGAAATAGCTGTGATTTTATAATGTTTAAAGGTCCAGATGTGGCAGCTTACCAGCTGTTATATTTTTCTCAGTGTTTTGCCCTGCTCTGTCTCTGTTGGTCTCTTTTATATGCTACAGTACATCTGTTCTCCTTGGTTATTTTCGCTGCAAGCTGGCAGGATTTGTTTCTCTTCCAACATGCCAAGTTAAAAAAATAAATAATCCTGCATTGTGTATAAAGTGCATTCCCAGGAGAACAACCCTCTCCTAATGAAGTCAGTTGTTTTATTTTTTTTCATACACCAGATCATTTACTCTGAGATGATATTAATTTACAACTGGAATCACAGTTGACACCTGGCAGTGCACTAAACTATATGGGGCTTCCAATCTACATCATTAGTTGCTCATGCTTTGCTGAATCTCTGCTCATTAAACTCCAAATCCTGTCTCTAGTGAAGTCTCAGCAGCTTGTTGGTGATTGGGGAATTCCTTCTGAAATAAAGAGGTAGGGACACTCCACAAATGCCATGAAAAGCAAGGGCTGGAGCAGCTGTCCAGATGCTTGTGCCTCTGACTTCATCTATTCTGGCAGAAAAAGCTGGATGGTATGCATGATGGTGGATCCATCTTTTACACTTTCTCCTTCCCTTGTTTGCACCAACTCCCTGATGCATGTTGGCAGACTCAGGTTTTAAAGATGAGCTGGAGATAACCATTACAAACATAGCCTCCTCCAATCATCAGAGCTATGTTAAGCTATGGTGCAGGAGCAGCAATCACTTCCCACAGAGATGAAGACCAGAGGGAGATACTTCCAAAGCTATAAAACCCAAGTAATTTGATGGCAAGCCATAGAAATACAGTTCTGGAGTCAAGCAGCTGCAGAAATCTGCTTTCCTGCCTTACTGCTTTACAAATTAGCTGTGGACATAATATGTCTACAAGTCAGATCTTAACTATGGGACAAATCTGAGGAACAGTCATAGGAGCTGGTACTGTTTCAGTATGTTTTGTGACTGTCGAAAGAAACAGATGCTGTTTAATTGGGAAGTAACCCCCCTGCTTGATAAGTCTAGCTAGCTTTGCAGTCTAGTATTTGTCACCAGCTATTGTTTCCAAGAGCAGACCTTGCAGGAGCATTGAATCTTTCCTTCCAGCTGAGATAAACTATTGGCTTAGTCAAGAGGTAATGTTGCCTTGACTCATCCAGCAGAGCGTTTGACTGTGCACACAGTGTTGTTAGATTAGGTTTTACATGAGCCAGTATAAAAGAACTACTCATGTCAGGATCAACTATAAGCTGTGAAGTTCCTTTCCAGCTGAAGCCCTCTCTTGTATTTTGTACCAGTGAGCAGATACAACGTAAGTGATAGCAGAAGTAAAATTGGATGTAGTTCATTTAATGCACTGAAGTAATTCATGTTTGCAGTACAAGGTAGTGGCAAAAAAAAAAAAAAATCCAATGAAAATTTATTAAATATTGATTGCTAACATGAAGTGGGATTTGGAATACAGACAGGGGAAGTTTTGAAAGTGCCTTCATAAGCAATGGAGTTACTTGAGGACTAAAGAACAGTGTAGAAGTTACACTGTTCATCTTCAGCCTTGTAAACCTGACCTTTGCAGCAGGGAAGAATCTGGTGATGTTAACTGGAGACAGTTCTTGGAAGCAGAGAATGGAACTTTGATTGGATTTAGCAAAGAACCCATGAAGTGTAGGAAGTGAGCTATTATACTTATGTGTTTATGGGCTTGTGTACTAAAGAAGTATTACGAGTTGTGAAGAATTTGCTTGCTCCTGTAACTTCAACAATGACATCCAACATTAAAAACCACAGCATTGATTGTACTTACATAGACTGGATGAACTCTCATCAGACTTGTTTTCAGTACTAGAAGAGTAGTGAAAGTACTAAATTAGTTTGTAGTGGACAGAAAAAAACACAAGCAAGGATATAAGAGTATCTGCAGAGCTAGTCATCCTTGAGATACTTGAGTGGTTTTCAATCAGTGCTTTGCAAGTTTCCTGGGAATATATGAAATACTTCTACTGGACCCAAGAATGGTAAGAAAATAACAATCTACACTTTTCATGGAAAGGTTTTTAAGAATCTGTGTATGGAGAAAATGGGAAAGAAATGGGTAATTTAGCTTTGAGATATTGGTTGCAGAAAAAGGTTATTCTTTTTTTTGTTACACCTTATGTTTCCTGGTTTTAGATTCACCAGGAGAGTTGGAAAGAATGAGAAAAGATGACTGTTCTCAGATTGCCACCTAAATAATACAAGTTCTGCTTTGTTTCATCTTAAGAATTCCAGAAGTTCTTGCTTAAAATGAGTTTCATTCTCTAGATACCTGAGATACCTGTATTATCACTCCTGATAGAAAAAGACTGATCTTCTTTACTATGTGAATGAAAATATAGCCTTGTGCAGGGAACATCTGAGGGTGTCCATAGACATGTCCTAGCTTTATGTCTGTTCTGACATGCTCAAGGTATTTCATTTTGTCCTTGCTATGAGAATAACTGGAAGACTAGGATCTTTGTTTAATTAACTTTACATAAAATAAATAGAATGGGGCTCTTTTAATTCAGGAGGAAATGAGGACACCATGGAAGAAGAACTGCCTGAGAAAATCTAACAGGCAAATTTTTATTGGTGGAGAGATTTGGGTTATTGATAACAGGACAAATAAATAAGGCAAGTAGTTGTACTGTTTTTGGCAGTGTTAATTTTCTTCACATTACCTGGCATGGTGCTGTGTTTTGGATATGTGACCAAAACAGCAGGGCTGAGCCACATACCAAGATTAGACGACAACAGTAAAGGAATAAGACACTAAAGAAAACGGTGGAGTAGAACTGCTACTAGGACTGAGCAAAGATGTTTTACTTACACGGTCTCCCTTTGGTCATCTTTTGTTCCCATTAGTTTCCTATTCAGTATTTTCTGTTGAACTTCCTGGAGTACTCAAGCCTGTGGCAGGCAATTGGTTCCAGCTCACCTCTTGATAAGTAGTACAGCCATTTGAAACACTTGTTACACACAAAGTGACAAAGACTATAGTTTTAAAAATCCATGCTGGTAACTGATACATCCTGTCACAGGCATTTCTCTTGTTGCTGTTGCTATCAATACAATGTGCTCCTATTGTGACATTTCTTTCCTTTTTCCATCAATCTTTGTCTTAAAAATGGAAGTTAGAGTCATTATATGTCACAGTCTCTACTGTGTACTGCAAATAACCTCCTATGGATGCTGAGATTTTACTGCCTACTGGGACTGTATCAGGCTTTCTAAGGCTCTGTAACGAACACTAGATAGAAACACAAGTTTCTGAAGACAGACTTTGTTCAAAGTCCAGTAATGTTGCATAAGACTCCTATTTCATACTTTGGACCTGATCTGAAAATAAATGCTAGTAAGCGCAACTGGAGATGACTAGCTATTGTGAGGTCTTTATAATCATAACCAGAGTAGTATACAAGGGGTGAATTTGTCTATTCCTTTCTCTAGAAAATGTCTGTTTGAAATCCAAACTTTGAGAGCAACTTTTTCATAAAACTGAAGAGCTGCCTCATAGACAAAGGTTTGGTGTAATTTTCAACCGAACTTACTTTTATACTCCTATGATATGCAAATGTAAGTAATCCAGTATGAGCAACAACCCCACACTCCCCAGAATAGCGGGGTCTAATAATGGGGTAAATAAAAAGCCAGCCACAAATCTGTTTGCTGAGTCCTGCCTGACTGTCATAGCCTGAATGATGGTATCACGCTGATGCAATAGGAATTGTTATTTTGATTTTTTAAGCTTTCCAGAACAAAGAATACCCTTGTGGTTCCATGAAGTACCGTGTGGAGTGGGACCTTAACTTGTGAATAATATGTCTAGTTACTATTTTGATACTAATAAATAAAGCTTATCATGTTTCAGTAAGAAACACAAGTATTCTTCCCATATGATTGATTTCTTTCAAGGTGTCCTGGCATTTGATGTTTGATTCACCCTTTTTTGATCATCTATTCTTCTTGTTTTAGTATTCTGCTCATGAGCTCTGCATACCTATTTGCCATTGTAAGACTAGACTTGAATAGCATCCACACACATACTGAAGAGTTGGCAACTATACCCATATGAGTTACCTGGACCTTGCATCCAGGAACCAGTATACATGGACCCAGGAGGTAGGAATTAAAAAGAAATAACTTTCCCTTGAACAAAATTCAAATCTGGGATCTCTCTGGCTGCTCCATGAAAAGAGATCTGGGTTGCCTGGTGGACAGCAAGCTCAATGGGAGTGAAGAGTGTGCAGCTGTGGCAAAGAAAGCCAACAGGATGCTGGGTTGCACCAACAAGGGTATTACCAGAGAGATAAAGAAGACATCATCCCATTCTACTCAGTGCTTTTCAGGACACACCTGGAATACTGGGTTCAGGTTTGGTCACTGCTATACAAATAAAGGGATGTGGACAAGCTGGAGAAGGTCCAGAGAAGAGCCACAAAAGTGATCCAAGGACTAGAAAAGCTGTATGAGGAAAGGTTGAGAGCTGGGGTTGTTCAGGCTTGATAAAAGGCTCAGGATCAACCTTATCACCATGCTCAATATTTAAAGGGTGGTCAAGCTTGCCTGGAAAGATTGGACCAGATGATCCTTGAGGTCCCTTCCAACTTGATATTCTATAATCCTATGAAAAGGGAAATGGAGTAGGGCTAATGCTTCAGAAGATGGTGGTTTTCTTGTTTTGTCAATGCCATCTGTAAACTTCAGATCTCTCCATATTTCTAGAGAAGCGAATGGATTTTTGCTTTTGCGTACCTCTTAGTTGTCCCTTTCCTGTGTTACTTAATGGTTACTTTTAGACTATCTTGGAACTTTGTGTCCATGGTGATAGCATCTCAGTATAATCATTTGAAATTGTTAACAATAACAAAGTCTCTGGGGACTATAGGGTATGGTCATTATAAAACTGTTTTAGTAAAGGGAGTTACACTGTGTGTTCTCACCTGCTAAAGGATAGTGTTTTTCATAGGAGAACTTTCTGCACATTAATTGTATGTCTGAAACACGCAGAAATAGTCCAAGTCTGAGGACTATATTCCAGTGGAACTGGGCTCAGAGATGTGACTAACTGATTGAGAATGTCAGAACATAACCAGTTTTTTGAGTGAAGGAGCAATAAGGGTCAAAACATACAGCTTATTAACAGTGGCACTGTGGATAAAAATCTGGACTATAGAAACCAGCCAGAAGCAGGATAGTCCTGACATAATCAAAGCCACAGCCGAAGCCTTCAGATCGTGTTAACTAGGATTTCTGTTGACACAATCATAAAGGAGAGGCATTAGTATGCTGTACTCAGTTTGCAGGGTGCATGTGTGTCAGGCCGTTTTCTTTCTGTGCATCTGTTTTTTCTGTAATAAGACTTTTTTCTGCTATATCTGAGGAAGACCCTTCATTTTTAATAACTTATTTGAATCATATAATGGAAAAAAAAAACCAAAAACCAACACATCTTACATGTGAAGATCATCAAAGAACACATTCATGAAGAACGGAGTTCACTAAAGCATTTGGCTCATTCCTTTATCCAATTTTGAAAACTGTTCCAGATAACCATTTTGCATTTGAAAAGGAGTGGCTTGTAAGAAGGTGCTTTAGTTGAGAGCAAAAAATCCATCAGCCTTCTTCACTTAGGAATGTATTCAATGCAATACTTTGTCACTTTTTGTTATCATGATGCTGGAAACTTCCTCTGCCATTCAAACCCCTGAAAATGTTTTTTAATCTTTAACAACAGAAATGAAGCCAATATGAAATTGAAAAGGATTTTATGCTAAACTTAATGCAATTGCCTGATTATCAACCTGATCTAGTTGAAGATGTCCCTGCTCATTGCAGGAGGGCTGGACTAGAATACCTTTAAAAGTCCCTTCCACCAAAACCTGTTCTTATTCTGTTATTGATCCTGGTGGCTTGAGCTCTATGGTCTGCTCACTGCTAAAAGTATTTCTTGTGACTTCTGTTATCTCTGCTTTGCTCTGTGTGCAGTTAACAGAAGTCCTTTTGAAGCTCTGCCATGGACCTTATAACTCAAAACAGTGAGGTTTTGTCATCTGTGTGCCAATCGTGCAGATATAATAGCCTGTCTGCTTCTGCAGCCATTAGATCTGAAGGCTTCCTCAGCACACTTGCTTTATACATACACCTCTTACTGTACTATCTAGTTCTTCAGAAACCCTCTTAGCAATAAGCTTGGTCTCGTCCCATACTCTTCTTTAAGGACTCATCTTTGTCCACACTAACACATTTCAGTATGCATTCTTGTTCATCTTACCTTACTACTAGTGTAGTTTTTATATTTCCCTGCTTCTTTATGCTGGCAATTTAGCTAGTACAAGCTAGTATAAGCAGGGGTGAAGTCACTGGGCACCTTGAAAAACACTAGCATGGTTTTTGAGTTAGGTGACTCTCTAAGGCCATTTCTTTTTTATACCCCTTCATTTCATCTGTAGATATCCTGCGTGGAGACCTCATAGCAGCCTTTCAGTATCTGAAGGGGGCCTATAAGATGCTGGGGAGGGACTCTTCATTAGGGACTGTAGTGGCAGGACAAGGGGTAACGGGTTCAAACTTAAACAGGGGAAGTTCAGGTTAGATATAAGGAAGAAGTTCTGTACTGTAAGGGTGGTGAGGCACTGGAATGGGTTGCCCAAAGAAGTGGCGAATGCTCCATCCCTGGTCTTGTTCAAGGCCAGGTTGGACAGAGCCTTGGGTGACATGGTTTAGTGCAAGGTGTCCTTGCCCATGGCAGGGGTATTGGAACCTGGTGATCCTAAGGTCCTTTGCAACCCAAACTATTCCATGATTCTACTATTCTGTAACATCTGATCTTTGGAACAGAAGAACCTTCAATGGTGATAGCAAGAAGAAAGGAGAAATAGAAGTGTTTATTCTGTACAGTTAGCTTTCTGATGTCCCTGTTTCTTTCCCTAGAAGTATCCAAAGTCCTAAAATGAATGCTAAGGCTCTGCATGTTTTGACTTGTAAAAGTACACAGATCCTAAACTGGTTTTCTGTTTGTATATGGTTGGTTTGGTAGGTTGCAGTGTTGTGAGGTTTGTGTTTGTTCTGGGTTTCGTTAAGTTTGTTGGGGCTTTTTAGGGTTGGAGAATTGAATGAAATAAGTAAGAAAAGAGGAGTAAGTGGCACACAAAGACTTGCATTTTGAGCCAAACTGGGTGCTAATTCTGCTAAGGCCCAAAGATCTTTTTTTAATCCTTGCATAGGTCTGTTAAGGGAGAGATTAATTTGTGGACCATGGAAATAAACCAGCAGCTTTTTCCTTACTGGTTCCTTGCATGATCTCCACCTGTTGTGCAAAGTTTCTTGCCTTCCAGAAGTCTCAGAAAAACCCCACTGATTATTTAAGGTTATGCATAGAATCATAGAACAGTTAGGGTTGGAAAGGACCTTAAGATCATCCAGTTCCAACTCCCCTGCCACGGGCAGGGACACCTCACACTAAACCATGTCACCCAAGGCTCTGTCCAACCTGGCCTTGAACACCACC
>WYDI02011130.1:0-11710 GCA_009867235.2 Psittacus erithacus
AAATTAACTACAAATCATATTAGTTATAAACTATTGATTAAATTTCAATTACCAAAAGTCTAAGTATCAGTAACAGTTCTGGTTCACTTTTTGTCAAGGACATGTCTTGATGACTAGGTGGGGACGGTAATGTAGGTTTAAACAGCAGGAAAAGCCAGTTCTGGTGAGTCCCACATGAATTATTAGGTCTTACTCTGCCTGGTTTGAGCGTGGCTATGCATGCTGAGGATCATAACCAGCTACAATAACCCACTGTAGAAAGAGGAAATAAATAGAGTTGGACACTCTGAAGAGTGAACTCCACTTTGGCATTGTGCTATGTTTGGCTGGGATAGAGTTAATTTTCTCCATAGTAGCTAGCATGGGGCCATGGTTTATATTTGTGCTGGCAACAGTGTTGATAATACAGAGACTATTTAGCTGGGCAGTGCCCACACAGGGTCAAGGCCTTTTCTGCTCCTCACATCACCCCACCAGTGAGCAGGCTGGGGGTGCGCATGGAGCTGGGAGGCAACACAGCTGGGACAGCTGACCCCAACACACCCAGGGAATATTCCATAACATATGATGTCATGCTCAGCGTGTAAACCTGGGCGTAGAAGGAGGAACAGGAGAACAGCCGAACTGATGGTGTTTGTCTTCTCAAATGACCATTATACATGATGGAGTCCTGTTTTCCTGGAGATGCCTGAACACCTGCCTGCCAATAGGAAGTGGTGAATAAATTTCTCATTTTGCTTTGCTTGTATGCGTGGCTTTTGCTTTAACTATTAAACTGCCTTTATCTCAACCCACAAGTTTTCTCATTTTCACTCTTCCCATTCTCTTTCCTATCCCACTGGGGGGAAGTGAGTAAGCAGTTGCATGGCGCTTAGCTGCTGGCTTGGGTTAAACCACAACAGTCATGACTGAAAAATGTATAATTTTTTCACATTATACAAGCAAAAGACACCCTATGGAAGATGGATTGTGGTATACAAGCTTCTTACAGAAACTTTTTATATAAACTTTTCCCCATTACCACATAAAGCAGCAGGCTCTGATTTAGATGACTTATTCCTGAAATTTTCTCCTTTTTAACAAATCGTGTCATTTGTTTTTTGCCACTCAAAACCACCCAGATACATCCTCTTATGCTGAAATACACCACCCTGTGCTTTCTGCACAAAAAAAAAATTGGTCTTAAGTGCAAACAGAGAGCTACCTAAATAAAACCTGCTCCCCAGCCTGCATAGATAGACAGCAGAAAATAAGATGGCTTTAGGGGTGAGATGTCTTGCAGAGAAAAGAAGTTTCTGGAAGGTCACTCCCAGCAGGACAGAGATGCATTAGAATAGCCTGGTATTTAAGCACGACTGCTTATTTCCAAGGAGAGTGGCAATTTCACTTTGTTTGTCCTGGAAGATAATAACCTGCTTAAAATAGAATATTTCAGACTCCTTTGTAGGGTAACCATGTGACTCCAAGGAAAATGGGCAAGCCCAGAGTAGCGGACATCTCTGTGCTCTGCAGAGAGCATCTTCACCAGCGAAGGAGCACAAAAGCTACTGAGATACAGAAAAGCCCTTTTGCTCCTTTGGTGCTGGCTGGTGCTGCTTATTTCTGTACCCATAGTGATCTGAGCCTGACACACCCTTTGGTCCTCTCGTGTTTGCTGTCGCTCCAAGTTGAAAATCAGTTATCCATTCATGACATTCACCTTACTTGGGACTATATTTCTATAGCAATCAAGCCACTAATACTCTTATAATAATTAATATTACTGTTAATAGTCTGTTTCCAAGATCGAGCAGAGATGAATGTGGGCTTGTTCAGAAATAAGACACCCTCCAGTGGTTTCTAAACATTCCATTGAAGCCCTCAACGTACTTCAAACTCCTTTTTCCCCCACTCTGTTATTTCACCCTGTAGGAAAAGCAAGTTGGAGAGAGGCAGAAAAGGTAGGAGATAGGAGAGCCAGCAAAAGACCAGAGAGATCAAGGAAATCTTAGCAAAATCCAGGTACGCCACCAGCCTCACTTATGAGATCTGTATTGTTGTAAGTCATAGCAAGACAATTAGACTTTCTCAGCACAGTACCTATTCACGAGCCTCAATACCTTCTCTTATTCAAGCACTGTCATCAAAGATCTTTGCTCTAAGTTGTCCAAATATTCTATAATTAAGATGAATTAGCAAGTGAAGAAGCAACTGCAGCAAGAAAAGGAAGGAAGGAATTGCACAGAATACTAAATTCCTTCTTCAGGCTCTAAGGCTGAACTGACAGACCTGAGAACTTCCCTTTCTTCATTGCTGACTTTTCCTCCTTTTTTGAGTGTATGTTTTGTTTCCTTTTCTTTTGTTTCCTTCTCTTTCCTTTGGTAACAGAAGAGTGAAAAGGATACAATCCATTAGCGGCTAAACTGAAGCACTATTTCTTTAATATCTTTCTTTTATTTTTTTTTTTTTCACATGCTACTCTTTACAGGCTCTTTAAGCTCACAGAACTTCTCCCCATTTCCTCCCTGAAACACTGATTAAACCAGAAGGGTCAGATGTGATGGAAAACAAGCAACAGGGAAAATGTGCTCCTGCCACCTAGTCTGAAAACACTGCTATGGTCATCAGAAAATCAGTGCCCTTTCTCTACGGGAAGCAGAGATTTAAAAGACTTTCAACCTTGAACTTGAAGTTACCATAAGTATCCCCCAAGAAGTGGGAAGGGAAAAGAGGATCTTTCTTAGCCTAGATGTTCTCTTCCGTTTTCTTACTCATGGTCTAGTGCAAGTTGTGATGTTTAGCTGCCTCAGACTCATGTCCAGGAACAGCTCTTTCTTGGCTTTCCTTCCCAGGAAGGTCCTAAGCACAGGGGAAAAATTGAGCAACCAAGCGGCAGCAACAAGTCTACACTGACATACCTTATCTGTCTAAGATGATGTTTCAGTCTCACAGGTGCCTCATCCTCAGAAAAAGCTGTGAAATGCACCTTCTTTAGCCCTGTTTGTGCTATTGGCTGCTGGAACTGCTTCTCCTCACAAATAGCAAAAGAGAAGCTATATTAGACAGGATAAACACTTTAGGTCTAATTTTTGGAGCAGAGCAAGACTGGGCTGGGCCCATGGATGGCAGAACCTTACAGCTCCCTCCTTAAGCATTGTTTGGGTGATCATGGGACTGACTATGCATTCCTGGGAGGAATAGGAATTCCTATGCAGCTTCCTGCTCCTCCCAGGAATGCAGGCAAACAAAGGTTAGTTTCTTGGCTTAAGTGAGAATGGGTTGTTTAGTCCAAGACAGCATGGGTCATGAGACCTCTCTCAGGAACTTCAAACTCTAGCAAAGAAACTCTGTGATGTTAAGGAAGCAGCTGAAGTGGGTGCTTATGAGGATTGTAACTCCATATTTTGGCACTTACCTGTCCTTTTAATCATCCTTCAGAGGCATAAATCCTAGGAGAATCCTTGGGTCTTTCATAAATGATTAGCTAGATTGAGCTGTGTCAGAGGCATAAAAAGAGCCTTGATCAGAAAGAGTTTCTGCTCGCAAGAGAAAGGACAGTTCTGGAGCTGGACTAGAGACCAGAAAAGAGGTTAACCTCGTTTGGGGTATACAGTAATATTATCTAACAAAAAAAAAAAAAAAAAAAAAAAAAAGAATTGAATTGTTTAGGAAAGCTTTATTTCCTCTGGCTGTTACAGGAGGTTTGGGCTTTTTCTCACTTCAGTGAATTTCTGCTTCTCCAATGCAGGATACATCTTTACTCTTCGGCTAATAAAAGCTCTTCATTAGTTACATGAGGCCATCAGTCTATAAAAAAGAATGTTAAGATGTGGCTTTAGGCATAAAAGACTGTAAGTAAAGGTTTGTTAGGGGACGGTGAACTTTTCAGTGTGGTTTTGCTACTTATCTGTTGGTGGGAGGTAAAGAGAAATGGGCATGAATCAGCCCATTTTGCTGGCAAATAAGTTAAGGAGTCTAGAAAGCTGCTCACCCTGGAGAAAAAAACAACTGCCCAGTTCTATCCCCAGCACCTTCCTTTCCAAGAAAGCTCCTTTAATCAGATTCAGCCATTCAGAAATGCTGAGAAGTAATGGCTGCATGGGAAGTTCAATACAGAGAACATTTAGTATCCAACCACCCCTGGCCCCGAGGTTCGTCATCATTGCAGAAATGCAGCCGTGTTGCTCATTACAAGCAAGATTGATGTACTTAGATAGCCCTGAAGCATTCTTAATCAGCTATCTAATTTTAGGCCTTTGCATTGAGACTGGGAAAGGGAGGAGGAAGGGAGCTTATTGACAGTTATTGAAATACTGTAGAAAACTCTGCACTTGTTAATCATTCTCTTTACCTGATTTATACTCAAAAGATATAATCTGCTCTTCCCTCCCTCAACTTCTATATTCCTTCCAAAATTCACATTGCAAAGAGCTAAGATCAATTGCAAAAAAACTTTGAGGAAGTTTCACGTGGGTATTAGGTTCTCCATACAGGATACCTCATTGCAGCAGAATGCTGACTTAACCTTTTCATAGCTTCTTGGTTGTAATAGAGAGAGAATCCACTCTTGAGCACTACTAGTCTGTCCTATTGTCAGTCACAACCATAACAACTTTCCATCCTCTGGCTCATTTCAACTAGATGTGATGAAGGAGTTTTTTGAAGGATAATCAGAAAAGTTGGGTGGCTCCTGCTGGGAAACCCAGGGACTGCAGCCTCAGAAATCACGAGAGTATTCTGAGTCCTGCAGGCTGGTGATTTATTTCTATGCCTCTCTGAAAGTGCAATGTCAATAAAAAGTTATTACAACTTTCTCTTTTCCTATAAAACCAAGTCAATAAGATATTATTGCGGTGGCTTGCTTCAAAGGAAAGCCTGGCAGCCAAAACCACACAGAGAAATAAGAAGGGGACTGGGAAGAATCCCCTAAATACAGAAAGTCTGTGTTTATCCCCCAAGTGTATCTAAGGCAGCAGTTCAGGATCTGAATGTCATAAAGATGGACTTGAGGCACAGCCTAGATGCTCTTGTGGTCTTTCACAGCAACATTAGCTAGGGAAGTGCAACAGCCCCTCCCAGCTAGAAAGAGCTCTGCTGCAGCTCTCCTCCCTTTTGGTCATAGACAAGATCCTCACAAACTGAAATCACTGTACCAGATTATTCTTTAGTGATGGATTTGAGTATTTCCACGCCAGAAGCGACCTAACTTAATTCTTTATTTACTATAGATCATTCAGATTTATGCTGAAGAGTTACTGCAATTTGGGCTGAAATCCAAACAACAGGCAGAGCTGCAATAAAAATATTACAGATGCTGCACAGGTTAAGTACAGAACTGCCCGAAAAATCTGTCCAAGGTGATGTCATTACCTGTTTGGTGGCATCCCATCACCTGTCTGCCTGTGTCACACCCGTTATCCCTATCTTAGTACAGCTGAATGCTTATTGAATAGAGTTGCTTAACAGTGGTGTAAATCCTACAGTTTGACAGTTGTGAAAAATGCCATCATCCAAAGATTGATTTGTGACATCTGGTGTGCATCCAGCAAGAGTTGGTCCTCACTCAGAATTAATTTCCACTGCTGCAGTCTGTGTTGCAAGAGCATTTCCGATGAACTTGCATCTCTCATCACCAACATGAGATGGGTCTTCAGTTAATGATTCTTGTGCCACTAATGTTCATTTCTTACCATGATCAACCTTTAGTCAAATTAACATCATTTTTGGGAGTACTCATAAGAACTTGCTCAATTTGTATCCACAACCAGAGTCCTAGAAGTTTTTGTTTCAACTGAAAGAATATCAGAACAGATGAAGTAGTTTCACACTAGATGTGCTCTCCCAAGCCTCTACACTCTTGATCAAGCAAAGCATTTGGAAAAGGGTGGAATAGAAAGAAGGAAAATTTGGGGAAAAAAAAAATTACTGTCCAAGTTGTCTTTACAGATCTCACAGATATCACAGAGAGAGGAAGAAGTGATGCAGGAAGTAGGTCAGGAGAGTGTCTGTAACCTAGCAAGCTAATCCAGGTAACAAACTGGAGGGGCAGCTGCTTTGCTTACATAGTCCAAATGTAATATATGCATTTCCCAGAGTAGCAGAGAAAAAAACTTGTAAGTCTGATGTTCACTAACCTCATTACTGTATAACTGATGACAGAAGGAAGCAGGGAAGGGCTGGTTACCGCTAGTTCTTTAATCAGGTCCCTGGTGAAGCATCTCAGCTACAGTTCAAATTAACATTAGCAAATTAATCGGGACTTCACAATGGAAACTGCAAAGCATATGGTGTCAGCTAATGGAGAGGCTGTAGGACTGAAGCATCTGAAACTTTGCGTCTTTCTGAAATCTAATTAGACCACAATGGGAGGAAGACTGGGTGAAGGCTCTTAACTGAAAATTACACTTCCAGTTCAGTTAAAGCCTGCTTCCATGTTGCTATTAATGGCTTTTTAAAAATAGCTGAATTCT
The DNA here is from genome assembly GCA_009867235.2 of Psittacus erithacus. Lineage (NCBI taxonomy): Eukaryota > Metazoa > Chordata > Aves > Psittaciformes > Psittacidae > Psittacus > Psittacus erithacus. Next base: position 6,450 of record WYDI02011130.1, read on the forward strand.
ACAGTGACCTCACATACAGTATTCACTTACAAATAGTATCTATATGGACAATCAATGGATGCCTCTGTGATGGATTTGGACCTGTTCTGTAATAATTTATGAATAGTGTGCATTGACCTGGTTTTTGGGATGTTGTCTGTATGAATGAATATATGGTTTAATTTAATAGGAGCTGTCCAGAAAGAGCAAACAAGCAAGTTAAAATGCCTCAAGTCAAAACCACCCCTTGGCAAACACTTCAGAATTGTTAAGAGTAATGCAGTTTGAAAATAGTCATGTACCTAAAAGGGAAAAAATTTCCAAAGAAAGAATAATTGTTCTCTAGGTGGTATATAAAGGCCCAGACTCTGTTTCATTTAACTTTGGATGTCTCATGAGGTTACACAAACTAGTGAATGAAGGTAGCCAAGTGCAATTGTTGTAGGCTCCCTCTATAACTTCTGGGCTGTTGCAGAGCCCAGTACCAAGCAATTTATCTAAATTCTACTGAAAACCACAGAACAGGGCTAGCTAGCTGCCTTCAGAATAGGCAGAAGAATATCTTCATCAGGAGCAGCAGGAATTATACAGCTGTTGCACTTTGAATATCCGGGCTAAAATTTGCTCAGCAGGGACTACTTGGTGAAAACAAGGTCAGAAGTACTAGGATCATCTCAGACTTTCAAACTTCAAGACTAGTTTCCTGAGTTCTCAGCCCCATGCCTGAAACCTTTTATGTTAAGGCAGCTGAAAGCAACTCTTCTGAACTGTGTGAGTCATTTCAATTTCCCCTTTGGTACACAACCCTAAGCTACATTTTATATCTATGTGCTCTGCGAAGCATCCTCTAAATTTTCTTGCTTGCATTTAGCAATAGAACAACTGTGTCCCCTATTTCCCTTTCCTACACTCTAGTTTTATCTATAAAACTAGTCTTAAGGCAGTATAGTCTTAATGTTCCCCCCGCCCCAGCACTCCCCGGGCTTTGCTACCCCACTCCTCTGCTTTGCAAGCTTGGAGACCTCCTTGCAGCCTCCATTGCTTCTCCTGCCAGTTTAATTTTTATTGCTTGGTTTGCCTTTACTTTCAGCAGTGGTTGCTGTGCTGCTTCTCATACAAACCAGTGATTATGATGCATCCTATGAAGTTTTGCTCTCCTGAAACATGTTACCCTATCTGAATGGCAATGATTCTTCCCACATCATGACATTTTTTTCCCCAAATAGTGTTTGAGAGCCCTGTGTAACTCATAGATTTCTTTCTGCTATTCTGACTTTGGCACAGTGTTACATAAAAGGTCAATGCCACTGGTTGCCTCTGATGTGAATTCTCCCTTCAGTATACTTCTGTCCCTCTCTCTTTTGCAAGCTATGAAAGGAGATTCATAAGTGATCATTTGTTCATGGTGTGTCTGACACTGACTCATGGCTCAGTTTAGTCACCTCAAGCTCAGGATGGAGCAGAATGTGTAGGATTCTTACACCAGTTTGAGAAAGCAAAACTCAAGATTATCCTTTCAAGTTCTGGGGCATCTGGGATAACATTTTCTACATGCAAAACACACCCAGTAATAGAAAACAATTTATATCTAAAATCAAAACACTTAAAACTTTCTGGACTATTTCACTCTGCATCCCCTTCACTCAACTCAGAAAATAGGACTCAACTGATGCTTCCTGCAGCAGAAAAAGGCTGAAGCAGTCCATCAACAAAACCCTGATACCCTCTCTATTTCCACACAGGGATTTTCCCTCCTTTTGGCCTGTGCAGTGCAGAAACCATGGAAATTATTCTCGAAAGACTCTCTGCAGTGACTAGTGAGCAGCTACAGGGACAGTTCTTCTGCTTTGAATGAGGATATTTTAATGAATCCAGGTACATTACTGGAGACTCATTACAGTGCTAGATAGCCTTGTGAAATGCAGCTGGCAAGCAGTAATGACAGTATCAGAAACATAACCCAGTGATAACTTACAAATGCTTAAATCAGCTCATGGAATAACAGTGAAGTAAACACCCATTCAACCATAGTTTTGCATAAGGTGTCTCCATATATATTGCAGGAGTTCAGTAGGTAATTAATTACCATGCCACAGGTAATTAGCAAATTAGTCAAAATAACTACCAACAAAGGTAATTACTGCTAATAAATATTACACCTGTATATATTTAAATTCACACAGCCACCTCTGCATTGATTTACAGATAGTGTCAAGCATCCTTCCAATGCAAACTGAAGAAGCTTCTACTTGGGACAGTGTGATCTTACACCTAGGCTAGTCCCACCCAGGTGATTTACATCCCAAGCTTTAACATAAGGTACATTCCCAGCCACTTTCCTTTCCATACTCACCCACTCCAAACAACCAGCCGTATATATCCATTATTGTAATTCTCAAATCATCTTATATTTAATTAAGTCAAAACCAAGACTACTCTTGGAAGGACAAAGGGTGGACAACCAATAGCCATTGCTCTTTGACTCTCCCTATGGTAATTCTGTTCCATTGACTTTATTCAGGATTTAAGTCATTTTACCAATATTTTATTTCATAGTTGAGAAACACTCAGATGTGCCTGCCCATCATCCATGGATTTATACTGGAAATGATGCACAGTGACATTCCATCATGCACAGTATGGGTGGTGTCTTGAGCAGCATATCCCTGTGACACAAGAAAGACAGAACTGTACCAGTGCCAGGAACCTGAAGGCAGGTAAATTTCAAACAGGTGCAAAGTGAACGTTTTAAGCCATGTTCATGGCTGTTAAAGCACTAACACATAAAAGGGTGGTTCTTCCATCTCTTCATGCCCTTAAGTCAAGACTATAGGCAGTTGATTCATTTAATTTATTTCTTTCCCTAGTCTTAAGTTTCCAGGCAGAAGCTAGGCAGCTCCACTCCTGTGAATTATTTCCTGCTGTTCCTGTCTAGTCCACCTATTCCCTCAGCTATTGCTTGTTCTGAATATGACCTGATTTCTTTGATTTCCACATAACTCCTTCATCTGCATGCATGGACATTGCCATGCACAGCTAATTCCAGATATGTCATTTCCTTTTGATTCAAGAGAATAAACAACTGTGTGGGGGTATTTCCACATCTCTTTGGTGGTGGGAAAGTCTTCCTGATCAATTATAAGGTTCCTTCATAAGTTTTCTTTCTCCAAGGTGTCTGGTTTTTCCTGTCCAGCGCTTCAGCAGTTTCACACATCTCACAGCAAAACGTTATATTTGAGATAACATTTAAATGGGAAATTGTCTTGCTTGTTCTAGTGCTGTAGGTTTCCAAATAGAAATCACAGAGCTTTGATCTATTTCTACATGTTTGAGGAGAAAACAGGTAAAATTCTGCAGCCTGAGCTGAACAGGTTGCTGGAAAGAGTAGCTTAGTGATCCTACAAATCTACCTGTCTTTTTATTAGCCCACTGGAAAAACTCTTATTTCCTGAGCTTTATTATAAGACTATTTCTGAGTTTCGTAAGATTGTCCCAACCAATGTATTATATGCAAAATGAAAACAGGATTGGAAGTAACACACTGCAATTTAGCTGCCCCCTTCAATGCAGTTCTGGGCTACCATCATCGTATTTCAGCCTGTCTTATTAGACTGCCAAGGCAGCATCTTTTTTAAGGGCAAGATTCTCCATCTTTACTCACTGAACCAACACTACACTGGGATCCACTGAGAATAAATGCTTTTTACCAAGCACAGTGGAACTTTCTGATGGCTTATGTATTTACATAGGACCCACAAAATTTGGGTTCACTTTTTTATGAAGAGAAGATGACCAATCCATTTAACATTTTTGCCATCTGCAAAAGGGAAGTGATGACAGTGATTTCTTTGTGAAGTGTAACAAACTGTTTTCATGGATGACATGGAATGTTTCTTATAGAATCTGGGCCTTTCTCCATCAGATAGTCACTGGCAACCTCTGAAGAAACTGCTCCTTTGCAAATCCATGTCAGAGTTGGGAGGTGGGTAGTTATCCTAATTACAGGTAGTAGGACTTTTATTATTATTTTTTAGGTAACAGTGGAAATTTAAACATTGTCTTCTGATTGCTCTGTCTTTTCCCTCTTTTTCTGTCCTCTAATTGAAGCCTTTTTTATAGCAACAGCAAAGAAAGATTGAAAGAAATGAGAAAAACAGCTAAAGATTAGAAATTAGTGCAAGTCTTTTACAAAAGCTAATCTCCCTGTGCCAATCCAAAACCACTCTCAAAAAGAATCTAATCACCTGCCTTTGCTACTGCCTCTGTGAACACAGAGGGAGATTTCTCTTCATGTTAATTGTCCTGATTCCTTTTTAATTATACCCCTCCCCTTGTTACACTCAATGCCATCAAACACTGGAAGAAGACACTGGATTACAGCCTAATGCATTTTGGCTATATCAAAACTCCTGAGTTTCAAATTTCTTTCCCTACTCACAGACGCTAAAACTTTTTTTAATGAATTTTTGTCAGAGGCCTCTTGCAATCTGTTCACATGGTCTGGTTGTGCAAGGGTTTACATCTGCTACTCTTAGGCTAGCTTCCCTTCACTGCCTTAATAAGTTAAACCCAAAGCTTCTGACTGATTTCATACAAAACTGCTACTTAAATTGAAGAGAAGAATTCTTGCTTATTGCCAGCTGATAAATTGGGAGTGAAATTACAGTTTAGCGATGAGCAGAAGAGCTTTTCTTAACACAATTCACATCTGGAATTCAAAACAGGCAAACTGGCTGCAATGCTTTGCTTCTGGAGTATAGGAAGCCTGAGTGAATGATAACAGTGATCTGCTTTAGTCTAATAGATCTCTGACACTATTAGCTATAAATTTAAGAATTAAAAAACACTTTTGCCAAGAGTATAAGCAAGCATAAGTAAAGGGGGAGAGGAGGAAAGAATCATAAATATAGAGTTAATCGTTTCAATATTTGCTCTTTCAATTTTGTCTTCATACTTTCAGGTTGGTTCCAGAACTTGCTTAGTACTAATACGAGAGTGAAATGACAATTGGATCCCAATATCTCCAACTGTACATATTCTATGATACTTGGGATCCTGATAATTTGTGCACCTAGAAACAAACCCCGCATTTCATGCATCCTACAGAGTTTCATTGCCATTTTTTCAGTTTGCTCCTGAAGATAATAAGCACAAAAATCCTTGAAAAATACCCCAGCTGGGAAGAGAGATCTCTGAGTTTCCCCTGTGTTGTGGTTTAAGCTTAGTCGTAAATTAGACAAAGCATGTAACCTGCTTGTTTTCCCCCCACAACCTGTCCTTCC